>JACXGI010014752.1:0-18520 GCA_016801175.1 Esox masquinongy | reverse complement strand
TAGTTCCTAGTGCTGAGTGACTGTTGGGCTAGTTCCTAGTGCTGAGTGACTGTTGGGCTAGTTCCTAGTGCTGAGTGACTGTTGGGCTAGTTCCTAGTGCTGAGTGACTGTTGGGCTAGTTCCTAGTGCTAAGAGACTCACATGCTGCAGGAAGAGGTGCAGCTCAGGGTGGCTGCGGGGGTTGATGGTGGCTTCAAACAGGGGCATGAAGATGTTCTCCAGCATCTCCTGGAAGTTAGCCAACTGCTTCTTGGTTCGGTACACATCACTGCAGACATCACACATAATGTAAAATACATTCATCCACAACCTTCACTCAACACGATAGGTTGCTGTGTGAGTAACTGCTGTGTGATTCTGTAGTAGGTAGATACTCACAAGAGACGAGGCACTTGGATGAGCCAGCGAACATTGTCCGAGTAGACCTGGTGTTTGACGGCCCAGTGGGCCAGCTTGTCCCACTCATCCCGGGAGCGGCCATAGATGGACAGACGCAGCTCCACGTTCTGGTACTTACTCTCCTCCAGGTCAAACATCACCTCCTGACGCAACAAGAAAAACAACAGACGTCTGTATCGATATGTGGAGATACGTGTTTCAAATCATACAACAAAGTGGCACTTTCCTTGAACAGTACTATGAGCCAACACACAAACACTGTGTCTATAGTTTCATGAGATCATTACACACCTTGATAATGTGGCCAAAGTATTTGCCCTCAATATGGTTGTCTGTCTTGATGAAGATCTCTCTCAAGATGGACTCTCCGATGGGGTTATATTTTGCGTTGAACTTGTCAAAGCGATGAAATGTGTTGCGGTCCTGAGAACAGACAGGAGAAAGTTTCCATTTATCTGAACATGTCTCCTCTTCCACCAAATCTTTCCAGCAAGGCAGACTTTGCTGTTGGAGGACAGGCTCTGTTGGGGAGAGGGCTCAGTTGGGGGCGGAGGCTCTGTTGGGGAGAGGGCTCAGTTGGGGGCGGAGGCTCTGTTGGGGAGAGGGCTCAGTTGGGGGGGCGGAGGCTCTGTTGTGGAGAGGGCTCAGTTGGGGGCGGAGGCTCTGTTGGGGTGAGGGCACAGTTGGGGGCGGAGGCTCTGTTTGGGAGAGGGCTCAGTTTGGGGCGGAGGCTCAGTTAGGGGGCGGGCTCAGTTGGGGGGTGGGCTCTGTTTAAAGTCTTCCCCAACAACTCGTCCTTCCCCGATCTCCCTTCCCGTTGTAACTCACCGCATGCATGTCCAGTGTGTCCACGCTCAGGTCAAAAGCGGTCAGGTTCATGCTCTCAAACACCTCCATTAGTGTCTGTCCCTGGCCTCGCTCCATGTGGACAATCTCCCCAGGGTACTTCTTCATGGCCCGCTTGATGAAGCGCAGCAGGTGCTTCTGGTTCATACAAGACGATGCGTGGATGTGAGTATCCACCTGGGGAAGAAGGATGGGCAAAGGGTCAACAACAGAGAGGTATTGAGGATGGAGGGCCTGGGACGGCCTGGTATACTGTAGGTTGGCCTGGGACGGCCTGGTATACTGTAGGTTGGCCTGGGACGAGCTGGGATACTTTAGGTTGGCCTGGGACGGCCTGGGATACTGTAGGTTGGCCTGGGACGGCCTGGGATACTGTAGGTTGGCCTGGGATGAGCTGGGATACTTTAGGTTGGCCTGGGACGGCCTGGGATACTGTAGGTTGGCCTGGGACGGCCTGGGATAAGTCAGCAGTTGCGTATTCTCATTGGGAACTCGGACACTCTCGGAAAGGGAGGTCACAGCCATTACTGAAGGCAACCCATGAAGCAACTGGGATTTACTTCATTGCTCAAGGGCAGAATGACAGACCTTTCACTTTGTCCGCTCTGGGATTTGATCCAGTGACCAATGCAAAGCCTAGTGTCTGGTTTAGTACCTGATAGTTCCTGTTCAACAATGAACGAACCGAAAAATTTCAGTTCTGTTTATTTACATATTCAATGATTCTTCAGTATTTAGAATAGCCATTTGTAATCATGTCCTCAATTGTCCTTTCCTAGCCTATACTGTATATGTCTGGTCATGTTCTTTTATCAGAATGTTTATGTTACAAATGTTTATCTCTGGTCTGACTACAGAACCCAAGGTCATGCCTTAATCACCATAATGCTTAAGCCATGAGTAGATCGCTTTACAATATGGTGTCAGGAGGCATAAATTGGAATGTGTCCCTAGATGATAAGGGGGTCTATTCTTCAGGACTTGTCTTGTGATTCCTATGTTAGCCAAACTAGCCCCACTCTTAAGTTATGGGATATAAACCAGAGCCAGGTTTGGGGAGGCTCTCTTGCATTTACTTTCCTTCTGCCTGCATCATTGCTCTTGCAAACATCTTCAATCTCCGGAGAACTTTTATCTTTGAGACTTGTACTGTAATTGTAATACTCTCTTTATATATTAAATTATTTGTTAGATTAATTCTGAATAGTTAATGAATTAATGTAAAACGGGTCAAAATAATGTTCCTTCAACCACACCAAGAAAAAGATATTAAGTGAACTATACAACAACAGTACCAATGACATGATGGTAATAGCATCAAGACAGTGAGTATGCATGTCTGTTTCTTTAGCTGAGTGAGTGCTTGTACTCAAGTGTTGGGCAGATTTGGCACAGAAACTGTCTCTAAGCCCTGGTAGACTCCCGTATGTTTGACTGAATACCAGGGCTGAACTACATTTGATATCGATGAGGACAAGACCTTGCCTGCATCTTTCAGTGGAGTTATGGACAATTGCTGCTATCTGAAATACCTGTCCGAACCTTCATAGATAGGAATGCATTATTGGCATTCTTCTTAATCTCAAAAATCAACCAATATCAACCTAATAAACCCAGGAGATGAGCAGGACAGCTTTCTAACAAGTCTGTTGAACAGCTACTTCCATAGGGACATCGCCAACATCACAATAATCAACCTCCTACAGACAGGACAACAAACACCTAGTCTATATTGCACTAGAGGCTTGAAAATATGATGACATTGCTGAAGCAGATACATACAATGCAGGAAACAACTTTTCCGTTATCATCATGTTGACATATTTTCTTTAGATGGAAGAAACATAATTGGCTTGGTAGGGCCTCAATGGAGGGCAGATGGCAGCCGATGACCCTTTTCTAGGGACCGTCGAATGTGTTCTAGTTTACCTCAATGGCTTGTGGGAAAACTAAACCAGAAGGTAGTGGAAGAGGTGAGGATGGATGTAACGAGGGGGCACGCCTCCCCCAAGGGTCTTCACTTTGGTGGAGGGGCCTGCAACGCAACCCTCTCCTAGGGCCATGAGGACACTACAGCTGGCCCTGTTTGCAGGCCTTATAGAGATGCTTTAGAGCAAGATGCAGGACATGTCTGTGTCCTGGTGAACAGTTGTTGTGTCACCTTGCGGATGTTGTAGAAGTCCCGGTGAGGAACCTTTTTCTGGGCCGCCAGCTCCTTCATCTCATTTAGCAGAATGTGCATCTGGAACTTGGAGCTCAGGTACTGGAGCCGGCGGTAGCAGAATGACTTCCTGTAGACACACACAACTTACAATTTTTGTGCGAATCCCCGAAAAAAGTTTCCCTAACCCTTTACCTTATACTGTCCTTATTCCTTCAAAAACAAACGTTCAGAAATGCTATATGATCACAGCACCTGTAGCTATCTATCTGTTTATATGCATCACCTGATACATTAAGCACCTATGTACCCTTTCAACGGAGGGTTTGACAAATGAAGGGAAAAAGAGGTAACTGCACGACACAATTAAGCAATTAACGTCCTATCATGCTCTGTGGCACGTAAAACAAATGCTGGGCCTTAGTAATACCTTACAGAGACACTTCATGTTGGTTTTTCCTTTAATTTTTCACCCGTCTGTATCTGTATATACTCATCACCTCACATGGTGAGCATATATGAAAAGTATACAACAATTGTATCACCTCAAAGAAATAAGCAAAACTAAATGTAAATAAGTGGGTCATCAGTGTAAATGAGAACAGGCTCTCAATTGTTTTACCTCAGTAAATAAAAGTGAGACCTTCCATAACCCCAAATCCAATTGTAACTCTTAATTTAAAGTCGACCCCAAGAACAAAATAGCCTCGGTTTGGTTCCCACAAGTATATTTATACCTATACGCACACACACCGCGGCGCACACACACACACTCCAAGGCGCACGCGCACGCACTCCAAGGCGCACGCGCACGCACTCCAAGGCGCACGCGCACGCACTCCAAGGCGCACGCACTCCAAGGCGCACGCACTCCAAGGCACACACACACTCCAAGGCACACACACATTCCAAGGCACACACACACTCCAAGGCACACACACACTCCAAGGCACACACACACTCCAAGGCACACACACACTCCAAGGCGCACACACACTCCAAGGCGCACACACACACACATACACACTGTAAGGTGCACACACACACTGTAAGGCGCACACACACACTGTAAGGTACACACACACACACTGTAAGGTACACACACACACACTGTAAGGTGCACACACACACTGTAAGGTGCACACACACACTGTAAGGTGCACACACACACACACACACTCTAAGGCACACATATGATTGATGTTGATGATAAGACTGTTGTACTCCTGGACCCTTCAGACACTCACACTGGTCCGTTGATGATGAGAGCCATCATGACATTCATGTCAGCTATATACTCCTTCAGGTCAGGGTATGGGAGGTCCAACTCTGTACTCCTGGAGATAAGATGGAGCCCTCAGTTACAAACTCTGTCTTACACAAAGAAGCAGACTAACCTTTCACAAAAATTAGTCATTTGGCAGATGACATTTAGTGCATTCATCTTAAGATCCAGTGTATTTGAAGACTGACACATTTTTGTATTCATTTTTGCTATGTATTCCAGTACTTTGGATTTGAAATTATACCAGATTATGGATTTGTGCAGACTGTCAGCTTTTCATTTATTTTGGACAAATCATTCAGAAATGTCAATGTATAGTCTTGATTCTAGGCTTTGCATTTACTAGTGTCTGACAACATGAGGTCCAAAAAAAATCAATACAAATCAATCTGGCCATCACAAGGCAGAAACCTCCTAATAAATGGATCAGAGACATAGCCAAAACGTTAGGACTGCCAAAACCAATTTTTGGATTTATAAAAATAAAAAGAAAGAAATTACTGGTGAGCTCAGCAATGGCAAATGACATGGTAGAAAAAGGAAGACCACTTTAGTAGATAACTAAAGAATACTTTCAATGGTGAAGAAAGTAAAGGATATGCAACCAAGTACTAAACATCACTAATTTATTATATATAATGTTAACCTGTCCAAATACTTTTGATAGCCTAAAATGGGAGACTATGACTTAAATGTTTCACACACTATGAAGGAAAACACCCGCATATCAAATGCGGACAGTTTTCAAATCCAAAGTGTTTTTCAAAGAATCCAATCACGGTGGCTGGGTAAGACAACCACATATCACAGCGGCAGAACAGACTGCTCCTAACTACAAAACCTACAACTACAAAAACAAGCAACTCACTTGTCCAATGGGCTCTTCTTTGTGTAAACATGCATGACCCCGCCCACCATCTTACAGGTGTATCCTATATCGGCAGGCATTTTCTTTGGGTCCTGATTTTCATAGGGATGAGTCTCTGACACGGGAGGGTGCACTGGTGCATCTGTGCAAGACAGTTTACCATATTTTAATAATACCTTTGCATTGCAACACTTCCCTTCACAGTTTCAACAACAGCTGAATGGTGAGTGTGGGCGGAGCCGCTACAGATTAGCCCCTCCTACCTGCATCGACAGGCGTCTCGGGGATCTCCTCATACACGCGCAGATCCAGAGGTTTCTCCCCCAGCTCACTGAGCTCTCGCGCCGTGGTCTTACAGAAGTTCTGCATTGACAGGGCAATGTACTTCTCCCTGATGAACAGGGCCTTCACCACACACTTAGCAGCATCCACCAGGTCAGTGAAGGGCACCTGGGCAGGGCAGCGTGGAACCAGTCAGACAAAGAAATCAAAGCCCACCGCAAAGCCTGCCCCTCTTTTATTTCAGCGGGTTGACTGAATTGGTTTATGCCCTATAGGCACGGTGAAAGATCCACCAATTAGTAGTCAGATGGAAACCCGGTGAATGGCAACACACAGATCAGGACAGACAGTGACTGGATTTGTCAGCGGCTCTCACCCCACACTTCTCCTCCCCTGATATTGAAACACGCTGGTACTCTTTCTCCATTGGTAGCACTCTCTCCTTCATCCAGCCATCATCAGTCCTGTCCACACCTCCCTGCTCATTCATAAACCTACAGACAGAGAATGAGCAAGACAGACAGAAGGACAAAACACAGCGGAGGCCAGGAGAGTTCATGGGGTTAAGGGACGATTAGGTCGTTGGGTTAAAGTATAAAGTTAAGAGTTGAAGAAAAACCTCATAGAAATAGTTCCTCAAAGCAGTTATGTAAATGTATGAGTCAGTCATGTAAAAGCACCAAAGAAGAGTATGTTGAAAAACAGTCTGTGTCTGTCTTTTTGTGAACTGCACCTCAGCTGAAGAATATCTGTATTAAAATGGAAACTTTAGGTCATGAATACCAAGGCACGTCTGCTCAGTTTAGTTTTAACAGATTTAAGATTACGATCAAAAGATCAAAGCATTTTGCTGATGCAGTGGAAACCTTGCTGACTAGAGCCATGGAGATAGGAGCCAATTAGACCAGTGAAAGGCTGCAGCCGTGCCTGACTCTGGTGGATTTATTAACAGCATGGCACCTCAGAGGCATTCTGTAAGTCTACAGATCAACAACACGTCACCTCTGGTGGTTATACTTCAATTCAATAACACATTACCCCTGGTGGCTATACAGTACCTCACTTCAACAACACAGTACCTCTGGAGGCTTTACCTCAAATCAACAAATTACCTCTGGTGGCTATACCTCACGTAAAAACACATTACCACTGGTGGCCATACCTCACAAGAAAACACATTACCTTTGTTGGCTATACCTCACATAAAAACACATTACCTTTGTTGGCTATACCTCACATAAAAACACATTACCTCTGTTGGCTGTACCTCACTTAAAAATACATTACCTCTGTTGGCTATACTTCATCTCAACAACACATTACCTCTGGTGGCTATACCTCACTTAAACAACACATTACCTCTGATGGCTATATATCACAACTACAACACATTACCTCTTGTGGCTATACCTCACATCACCAGCAGGGGGTAACACAGGGAACTCAGCTAAGAGTTGGACTGGAACGTCATCAATACTGACAAGACTATACATTTAAAAGTAAACTCGTCACTAAGTGAGAACATTCTGTGAAGATCAAGTTCACACAGTTCAGTAGCAATATTATTGGAAAAGGCAAATATAGAGACCGGAAGGACAGCTCACTCACTCCAGGTCGGCAGCGCTGTCGATTTTCATAAACTCCTGCTTGGCACGGAGCAGGATCTCTGGCTCAAGCCTGGTGTGGCGTGGCGTTGTGCGGAGCGCAGGGCGGCGAGGTCAGGGGGGCACCATGGGTGAGGGCAAGGCAAAGCAAAATGAAATGAAGGGGCCACAAACACAGAATAGAAAGACAGACAGAAACCCGTATGACCCACACAAAGGACCAGGGCGTGAAGAGTGACATAGTGGGATGAAGAGAGGATTAATCAGTTAACAGAGGTAAAGACAGTAGAGCTGGAACGATGCCATCCGCTTATCACAGGGCTTTCGCTGATATTGTTCAGCACAGTAAGTAGCATATGCAAGTGAAATGTGCATTTGAAGTAAAATACATTGGGTAAATGCAGATGACTGTTACTAAATGAATTGATGACTACAACAACCCTTGCTAGTAGTGGTAGCTTAAAGGGTTATTTTGGAGAAAAGACATGGTGCACGTAAGTGTATTGTTTTTTGAATCAAGTAACCCAGTATGTCAGGCAATTAAACCCGCAATTAATGAGGTTAATGGCAGTATGAACCTTGGTCCAGACCGCCCAACTCTACAACAGACATTGCGCTTTGATTGATCACACGACTCTGCGAGCGGAGCAGGGACTGAGTGACAGACCCCGCTGAGATGGCCGGAACAGGCCATCACCCCAGCAACCCAGAAAGAAGCCCCTCCCACTCCATTCCTTGTAGGTGGAACGTCTGGAACACCAGAATGTCCAGTGACCAACTGGATTAATTAGCAGTTTGCTGATATTAGTTAGCTAGCCTGCTTGCAACCGACACTCCAGAAGATGCTGAGCAAGCCTGTGTTTGGGTGTGTACGGGGACAGGCGTTGCTGTGCACAGTACCAGTCAAAAGTTTGGACACCTACACATTCAAGGGTATTTCTTAGGTCGCACTTTTTTCCACGTTTTCAAATAATAGCGAAGACATCAGAACTATGAAATAACAGATATGGAATCATGTAGTAACCAAAACAGTGTTAAACGGATCAAAATACATCTTATATTGTAATTTTCCATAGTTTCCATCTTAGGGCAAGAACAGCTCAAATAAGCAAAGCGAAACAACCGTCCATCATTACTTTAAGACATGAAGGTCAGTCAATCCGGAAAATTTCCAGAACTTCAGAAGTTTCTTCAAGTTCATGTAACAAACACAACTCAACATCAACTTTTCAGAAAAGACAGTGTGAATCCCGCCTTCATGGTCGAAATGCTGTAAGAAAGAACACTACTAAAGGACAACAATAATAAGAAGTGACTTTCTTGGGCCAAGATACACAATACATGGAGATTAGACCAGTGTAAATACGTTCTTTGGTCCGATGAGTCCAAATTTGAGATTTTTGGTTCCAGCCGCATGTCTTTGCGAGACACAGAGTGGTGATCAGTTGATCTCTGCACGTGTGGATCCCACCATGATGATTCCATATGTGTTATTTCATAATTCTGATGTCTTCATTATTATTCTACAAGGCGGAAGGTGCAGGTGGGAGTGACTAATGACTGGTAATGTATGTCAGCGGCAGCTGCGCGTTGCTCACTTGATGTCCTGGCTGATCTGCCTTTCCAGACGGTGGCGTCTTTCCTCCAGCTGCTCTATCGGGCTGTCCTCGGGGAACTCATACGGAGCCGTGCGCATCTCACTCTCAGTCAGGCTGCGAGTGAACAGCTCCTGAGAGACGCACGCACGCACACACACACACAAACATTGGAACACCCGTAATTCGTAAAAAGCCTTGGATAAACAATATGCAATACACAAATAAATACAAACAATGTATGCATTCAGCACGCGAACAGCAAAGACATGCGTTAGGTATCTCAATCCTAGCGTGGACACAAAAAGGTACGACAATTCTATTTTCCTTAACCATTACCCCAAAAACCTAACACTAAGTCCTAAACCGAACCAACCCTAATTCCAACACAAACCCCAATTGTAGCGTTTACCCTAAACCTTACACCAGAATAGCCTTTTTAATCATGGGGACTGGAAAAGGATCTTTGTTCGGCACAAGGGAAATTCAAACCCACGCCACTGTGCCCTTGCGATCTTACCTCAGCGATCTCCTTGTACTTCCCGTCCATTGAGGTACGCAGGTCGATGGGGAAGGTCTTAAGTGTTTGAGTGACGGGGGTCCCAGGGAGGGAGCGCTGAGGCTTCAGGGGCGTGGCATGCCCAGCTACACCACGCAGATCTGTGGAGACCAAGGGACAAAGAGAGAGCGGTGAACAGTAAGTAAACAGAATAGAAAATTAACAACATTTTATAAAACAGGAAGAGAGAGTGTTGTTATTGGAGGGATCTGCAACATTCAGACCAAAACACTCAAACACCATTTGATCTTTCCACAACCAGAACTCTTGCTTAATCACCTCAAAAATAGGCCTTGTCTAGCACAGGCCACAATGATCTCTCCTCTTGTGCTGTGACTCTATACAGCACAGAGGAGATTTCCTACTGGGCCACAGCTTCAGGGGTGTGTTGTTGGACATTCATAGCACTGTTGACTTTGTACTGTGTCTTTGCTTGCTTCCCACTGCAGTGGGTCAGGCTACAGCAGGAGTGGTGGTAGTGTGTGTGTGTGTGTGTGTGTGTGTGTGTGGCAGTCTGTGGTCCACACTAAGGGCCATTTAGGCGGAGTGCTCATTAACAGAGATAAATGTAGTCTGACGCCAATCACCCGTTGCCATGGACACCTGCTGGTCAAAGAGAGGAATGGGGAGGAGGGAAGCAACTTCCCCTGAGACAGACCCAGCAGGGTGACAGCATACACATTACAAAGGCAGGGATGAAGGGAGAGAGACTGACAGACAGACTGGGAGGGAGGGCTGTCCCATAGAAAACACCCACACAGACAGAGAAGGGCTCATTAACCAAAGGATAAGAGTTGAGCTCAAGAGCTACGTGTCAGAACTATGTGGTGGGTTGCTAAACTGTGTGTTTCATGTGGCTGTGGCAGACCATTATGTGTTTACACTGGACGATATGCAGACGGTTCTATTTTAAGACAGATTAGCCCTGTATAGTAGTATGTGGTGTGCGTGTGTGTGCATGCGTGCATATGTATGTGTGTGTGTGGGTGAGCGTGTGCGCACTAGTCAACAACATGCTTGACTAGGCCAAATGACTGTCTGGACATTTGACCAGAAACACATCCAGACAGACAGACTCAGGGCTCCATTAAAATAACTGTCCATTCACGTCAGTATTCCCTCCAGTCTGGTCCTATGGGATCTGGAACACACATGTCATTGAATAAAGGGCAGTTCCATTGGTCACCCTGTACCCATGGAACTGTCCCAGAGCTAAACACAACAGCCCTTCACTGTATGTAGCATGAACTGTGGTACACTGGCTTCAGTCTCCAGTGCTACGCAGTGTGACACACCCTCTCTGCACAACATTTATTCAGTGATAATAACTGATAACACGAGGATGACACTAGCCCTGTGATAGGTTATCTCCAGTGGAATTCCCAGAGTGACAAAACAGTCCAAGCAGCAGGCCTACATGGGCTACAACAGGCTAGACAGTCACAAAATGACTCCGGCCAAATAACGGGTCCATCATGAGTACGGTGAATTTAAGGAGCCTTTGGGTTAACATGCAGTCTTCTAACTACATCAGGATGGTAAATACTACAAGATGCTGGCACAGACTTCTAACTTCACATCACACATTACAGGCTGAAAGTCACCACCCCTGTACCAATGGAAACTCCCCCTGAGAGCATTTGCCAACATGGCCGTAACGTTCGATGAGAGGTCGCTCAGTAATGAAAACGCTATCCATCAATGTCCTTTTATTAGGGATTGATCTCTTATCTGCATCATCAGCTAGAAATAGGTCTACCTCTTTTCCTCTTATTCATGATGGATGCGGCTGCCTTCTGCTTCGTGCCTGCAGTCTGATCTTCTTGCAAAGTCCCATTTTGAGTCTAGAAATACTCTGAAGCTAAATATTAATGTTTAACATCCTAATACAAAGATCAAGCCTCAAGCCTGCAGTAACTTGCCTGTATGGTCTGTGTCCATTTTTAGGGAGATTTGGTAGATCTGACCTTGAATAGCCTGCATCAGATTACCTTAAAAGCACAAAACATCAACACGATTCTCTGTTGAGAACAGTCCATAGCTGACAATATCATAATTCAGCTCTGTTATAGATGTGAAAATAGCTGGTCTAAGAAATGTATTTTTGGTCTCTAACTGGCCATCGATGAAAGCAGTTATGTTAAGAATCCCACCTAATTCTCATTTAAATCATCTGACAATTAGGCTAGTCTTTGTCATCTGCTGCACGCGCGCACACACACACACACACACACCTAATCTTGAACACTTTTCTCAGATGAGAAGTGACACTACGCTTCACAGATTCTAGCATATGCCAAGACAGACAAGCTGTCAGAGCTGGGCCTCCTGAAGGTGAAAGCAAAGCAAACTGAAAGCCTCTAACTGTACTGTCACAATTGAGTGGTAAAGCAACATGTCTAATACTCAGCAAAAGCACTTGCCACGGAAAACTACCAGAAAGGCCTAGTTCGAGGCAAACAGGAGTCGGAGCACTCGACAAAACAGGCAGGAATCAATCTCTTTGACAATCTTTTAATCCATGATAGTATATATGAACAAAAAGTGAATAACGTTCTGACGCTCAGCTGGCGACTTACTCAGAGTCATGTGGCCACTGGATATGGGCTGCTATTTATAGCCCAGTGGCCCTAATGAGAAAACACCTGTGCCATTTCTAGAGACATTAACAGAGCATCCCACACAACATTAAATCAATGCATCTATCTATCTATCTATCTATCTATCTATATCTATATCGAGAGAAAGAGAGAGAGAGAAAGAGAGAGAGAAAGAGAGAGAGAGAGAGAGAGAGAGAGAGAGAGAGAGAGAGAGAGAGAGAGAGAGAGAGACACACACACAGTTCTGGAAAAAATTAAGAGATCTCTCCTAATTTTTCTTAAATCAGCATCTCTACATGTATGGCAGCCATGCCATTCCATTCCAGTGTCTGTTAAATTCCAACACAGGCACACCTCATTTTACTTAATGAGGTACTGATTAGGTGATTACCTGAACCAAATCTAATTTAAGTATTAAGAAGTATAAAAACCACTGCTGTGGTCATCACTATCCTCTTGCAATAGGACCAGCTGGATGGCAAAAACAGTGCAAGTAGTACCTCAATGGTAATTTGAATAAAAAAATAACTATTCAGCATGACAAAAGAGTTGAAAAGAAAAGCTTTCAGTGAGGAAAAGAAGGGTTCAATTCTGGCTTTACTGGCAGAGGGATACAGTGAGCGTTCATAAGAACAAGGTCAAGCAACAGACATTGGGGACCACAAAGCTATAGACTGGTAGAAGGCGAAAACGACTGTCCACTGACGGAGATGACCGTCAAGTCATTTGAATGTCACTAAACAACCGTAGGATGACATCAAGTGACCTACAAAAAGAATGGCAAACAGCAGCTGGGGTGAGGTGCACAGCGAGGACAGTTCAAAACAGGCTCCCTGGGGGCAGGGCTAAAGTCGTGCAAAGCTAGAAAAAAGCCCTTCATCAATGAGAAGCAAAGAAGAGCCAGGCTGAAGTTTGCAAAAGACCATAAGGATTGGACCCTTTGCCTAACACCTGGTCGTTTAATGGTTAGACAGAGTCCTGGAGAGGCCTACAAGCCACAGTGTCTCGCATCCACTGTGAAATTTGGTGGAGGATCGGTGATGATCTGGGGATGCTTCAGCAAGGCTGGAATCGGGCAGATTTGTCTTTGTGAAGGATGCATGAATCAAGCCAAGTACAAGGTTATCCTGGAAGAACACCTGCTTCCTTCTGCTCTGACAATATTCCCCAACTCTGAGAATAGTTTTTTTCCAGCAGGAAAAAGCTCCATGCCACACAGCCAGGTCAATCAAGCTGTGGATGGAGGACCACCAGATCCCCATTGAAAACCTCTGGAATCTGATCAAGAGGAAGATGGATGGTCACAAGCCATCAAACAAAGCCGAGGTACTTTAATTTTTGTGCCAGGAGTGGCATAAAGTCACCCAACAGCAATGTGACAGACTGGTGGAGAGCATGCCAAGACGCATGAAAGCTGTGATTAAAAATCAGGGTTATTCCACCAAATATTGATTTCTGAACTCTTACTAAGTTAAAACATTAGTATTTTGTTGTTGAAAAACACATACCTATGAATAGTTAAACCAGAGAAACTGATCATTTTGCAGTGATCTCTTAATTTTTTCCAGAGCTGTACAGCGAGGGAAAAAATTATTTGATCCCCTGCTGATTTTGTACTTTTGCCCACTGATAAAGAAATTATCAGTCTATAATTTTAATGGTAGGTTTATTTAAACAGTGAGACACAGAATAACAACAAAAAAATCCAGAAAAACGCATGTCAAAAATGTTATAAATTGATTTGCATTTTAATGAGTGAAATAAGTATTCGACCCCTCTGCAAATCATGACTTAGTACTTGGGGGCAAAACCCTTGTTGGCAATCACAGAGGTCAGATGTTTCTTGTAGTTGGCCACCAGGTTTGCACACATCTCAGGAGGGATTTTGTCCCACTCCTCTTTGCAGATCTTCTCCAAATCATTAAGATTTTGAGGCTGACGCTTGGCAACTAGAACCTCCAGCTCCCTCAACAGATTTTCTATGGGATTAAGGTCTGGAGACTGGCTAGGCCACTCCAGGACCTTAATGTGCTTCTTCTTGAACCACTCCTTTGTTGCCTTGGCCGTGTGTTTTGGGTCATGCTGGAATACCGATCCACGACCCATTTTCAATGCCCTGGCTGAGGGAAGGAGGTTCTCACTCAAGATTTGACGGTACATGGCCCCGTGCATCGTCCCTTTGATGCGGTGAAGTTGTCCTGTCCCCTTAGCAGAAAAACACCCCCAAAGCATAATGTCTCCACCTCCATGTTTGACGGTGGGGCTGGTGTTCTTGGGGTCATAGGCAGCATTCCTCCTCCTCCAAACACGGCGAGTTGAGTTGATGCCAAAGAGCTTGATTTTGGTCTCATCTGACCACAACACTTTCACCCAGTACTCCTCTGAATCATTCAGATGTTCATTGGCAAACTTGAGACGGGCCTGTACATGTGCTTTCTTGAGCAGGGGGACCTTGTGGGCGCTGCAGGATTTCAGTCCTTCACAGCGTAGTGTTTTACCAATTGTTTTCTTGGTGACTGCTGCCTTGATCGTTGACAAGATCCTCCTGTGTAGTTCTGGGCTGATTCCTCACCGTTTTCATGATCATTGCAACTCCACGAGGTGAGATCTTGCACCAAGGGAGAGTTGCACCAAGGGAGATCTTGCACCAAGGGAGATTGACAGTTCTTTTGTGTTCCTTCCATCTGCAAATAATCGCACCAACTGTTGTCACCTTCTCACCAAGGTGCTTGGCGATGGTCTTGTAGGCCATTCCAGCCTTGTGTAGGTCTACAATCTTGTCCCTGACATCTTGGGACAGCTCTTTGGTCTTGGCCATGGTGGAGAGTTTGGAATCTGATTGATTGATTGCTTCTGTGGACAGGTGTCTTTTATACAGGTAACAAGCTGAGATTAGGAGCACTCCCTTTAAGTGTGTGCTCTTAATCTCAGCTCATTACCTGTATTAAAGACACCTGGGAGCCAGAAATCTTTCTGATTGAGAGGGGATCAAATACTTATTTCACTCATTAAAATGCAAATCAATTTAACATTTTTGATATGCGTTTTTCTGGATTTATTTGTTGTTATTCTGTCTCTCACTGTTCAAATAAACCTACCATTAAAATGATAGACTGATAATTTCTTTATTAGTGGGCAAATGTACAAAATCAGCAGGGGATCAAATAATTTTTCCCTCACTGTATACACACACACACACACGTCATCCAACTACCCTTAACCCCATTTAACAACATTACACATTCTACATTCTACAACGGAGCAGAATTCTCTTGTTTAAAAGGGTACAGCACCATCTGATGCCCCACTTTTTTTATTTTATTTCTGAAACGTTCTCAGTTGCCGCAAACGATATGTTACTGCAGCGATACGATATGTTTGAAAAATGTATATTTTAGCACTAGAAGATTTAATGGCACTTTATTTGGTATTTCTTTAGTCCTACCACCATAGGCCTAACTTGACTGATGTTGCATTGGCCATCACAGTTGAAAAGGACACAGAACTTGATACACAGTCCAATATCCCCTGCTTAGTCTTGCTTTCATCCCCCACAACCTCCACCACAGATGCTTCTTAATCCAGGAACCCCAAAACCCATTTAGCTAAGTGACATCAGATTACAACACTTCACAACAACACAGACAGGTCCTCAGCAAACCCTGACAGGGGTCCTCTTCGTATGATACCAGAGCAGATACGTGTATGGGATTAAGAAGCATCTGTGGTGGAGGTTGTGGGGGATAAAAGCGAGACTAAGCTGGCGCTATTGGACTGTGTATCAAGTTCTGTGTGACAGGAGTGATGACAGAAGTGGATGAAACCAGAAGGTTATCATCCCATGAGAGGGGAGAAAATAGGAAAAATAAACTCATGTGTTTCGTTAATATTATAGTCTAGAGAACAATGACATAAGCCTTGAAAACAATGACATATGGTGGTGGTTTTGCAGACAGATTGTGCCTAGTCCGGGATAAAAGAATCAAACTCAGTGGAGACCAGGTGGAGTTCCTATTACTGTGACTTAATGTTTTGTTGATGAACCTGGCTCAATGGAAACCTGTCTAGTGACACGCAGACCTGAGATCATGTGCAGACAAAGAACACTGAGCTAAATGCCTACATGCTACTGCTACTCGCAAATTAGCCAATTCATTCACAACACAAGATTATACAGTAGCTTTTCTTGAAAACTCACTGATGTAGCCTAGCGCTATGACAACTAATTGATATTTGAGAGTAACCATTATTAACAGTCGGGAAACAGCAGGAGAAAATCAAACCATTCACAACCATTTTCTTTAATGATGTCAAAAACTGTGAGAGCGTCATTCTATATCATGCTTACACTAGAGGGTAAGACTGCATTCATTACATTTAAGAAGAGTCCAGAAAGAAAAATGTTTTGGATATTTTGTTTGGAACTGTTTGGAAAACTAACCACATAATCCTCTTTACTTTGAAAGTATCTTGGCACATTCTGTACAGGTTGGCTTTGCCATATAGCCAGGGGCACATTCCCAGTGAGATGCTGTTTAGGCAAAGTTATTGGTTTACAGTACGTTTAGGTGTGTGAGCAGGAAACTGAGCCAGTATGCTGCCATAGGTCCTAACCACTAATCTTCATTGTGATGAAAGCCCAGCATCCCAGCAAGACAGTGCAGTCAGTGCCTCACCAGTTCCCCACCATCATCATCATCAGCATCATCATCACCACCTTGGCCATAAGACCTGAGCGCCTCTGTCCACGCTCTATCGCACTACACTGGACCTCGTCCCCTTGCGTTTCCTGCGGCTGTCTTGTATGATGCATTTCTGTCCATGGGGGACAAGTTAGAAACAGATGATCTCCTGGTAGTGAGCGACAGATGACATCATTACAGAGATGACCTACATACAACAAAAGCAACACTGGACACAATGATACGTTTGCAAGGGAGAATTGTGTGTGGTGTGTGTGTGTTTAAGGAAAATACAGTGAACTACAAAAGTTCTCCACGGACAGAGACAACTATTTTTTCTGGCTCTGTATTCCAACACTTTGGATTTGAAATGATACAATGACTATGATTTACAATGCAGACTGTCCGCTGTAAAATGAGGATATTTCCATCAGTATTGGATGAAGCATTTAGAAATTACAGCAAGTGTTGTACTTAGAGATCCCATTTTAGGGTACCAAAAGTATTTGTCTTTTTCATATTACACAGGTGTGTCTTTGTGCACCATTTGTGAGACATTTCTAGTCTTGATTCTACGCTTTTTTGTTTGCATGTGGAGCCTGTTACTGCTGTGGGACAGCATAAGTGACAAAGGGACCTATCCATGAAGAGGCAGAAATAACATTTATAGCCAGATGTAGCCAAACAGTTGGTGGACCAAAATCTACTCTCAGGTACATTAAGAAAGGAAGCACTGGTGAGCTCAGTTATAACACACAACCTGGTAGACCCAGGATTGCCTCTACAGTGGATGACCAATGAACAGTAAAAAAAAATGATTTGATGACCAATCGCTAAACAAAACCACTGTCCGACTGAACAGAAACACTCCCAGGAAGAGAGGATTTCACTGCCACAATCTTCCGCAGAAGACTTCACAAGCCAAACTACAGTGGCTGGACTGTGTGGTGCAAAAACATCAATTTGTTTTAAAAGGATGGCCTAAAAACGATCTTAATTCTCTTGGCCTTTTTCATATTTCGTTGTTTTACAAAGAGGGTACTCAATGGATGTAATTATGCTTTTCAAGAAATGAATAGAAATACTGAATATGCATGAATCTGTAAAGTTTGGCTTAACAAATCAAGTAATAACGACCCCTTAGTACAGATTCAAATATAAAGACCGGGGAGCTTTTCTGAAAGTCTCAAAGAGAAGGGTAGTTATTGGTAGATTGGTAGGTAATAATTATGTTAAAGATGATCTATTTAGATGTATTTTCAGATGAAAACAAATGTGACGCAGATGAGAAAGGTCAAAATAATTTCAATCTGTTTTTAACCAGACACATTTAATTGGAGGAGAAAGGGTGAAAGAAAGGAGAATGTGATGATTTAAATCCATGCTGCAGAGGAATACCTGCACCTGAGGAAGTCACTCTAAACCACAAGTGAGATTTTCTCTGGATAGTTAGTAAATGAGTGCCCTAGGATGGTATACGGGTATGGATGTGTGTACTAGGGTGGTATACTGGTATAAATGATTGTTCTAGAGTGGTATAATATCAATATATATCATATACTGTGTGTGTGTGTATGTATATACACACATACACACAGTATATATATACACACATATACACACAGTATATATATACACA
>JACXGI010014751.1:0-12259 GCA_016801175.1 Esox masquinongy | reverse complement strand
TCTAAATTGTAAGGACATTGTTTTTTAGGAAGTGATAAAATGTGATTTATAACGTGCCTTAATGTAATTTTCCTTCAGCAAGGTGACATTTTTACAGTAAGGGTATTGATGTTTTAGAGTAGGTATTCAGCCCTCTCAGGGGCCCTCAGCAGCTCCATGTATTTGATTCAGCCCACCTAATTAGACTTGTCAGCTAATCGTCAAGCCCTTGATGCATGAATCAGGTTTGTCTGTCCAGTGCTACACCAAAATGGTGGAATGTCTCGGGGGTCCCTGCGAGGGTTGCATACATTTTTTCTCAGCACTTTTCTGTTGTCCGCTAAAGACCTTTAATCTGAATCTGCCAGCACTGAAGTCTTTTTATTACAAGGGAATGTTTGGGGAAAACATAGAAGCCAGTAACTGGATCGTTGATAAGCGAAACTGCCGCTTTACCTAGTTTGGGTGGAGTCCTGCACTGGTCAGTTCTTCGAGGCCGCACCTGGATGGCGTTGGCTACATCGGTTCCGAGAACCACCCAACAGAAGGACAGACTTTCCTTGATTAGTCCCAAGAGCCGAACAATGACCCGCAAGCAAAAAACATTTATTCATGCCTCCAGACATAGCTAGCCATCACATTCCGGCATCTATTTAATTTGAGTTCCTGCACCTTTGAATCTTACAACACTGCTACTACATAGGCTACATTATGTTCATGCATTAATAAGTGCCCGTCTCCCTACTAGTAAGGAAATGTCACACGACTACTGTACCTGCTTCCACTTTCAATTGGCTATGCTGTGCATCATTCTACCGGGTCTGGTTCTTTTCCACAAAAAAACCCCAAATCTGATAGGATTTCCTGCCTCACCGCTCAGAGAACTAAAGTTTTGTCTTTGAACAAAATGTTTAGAACAAACTAAATTATACTTCTGAACTTAAAGGTGACCCGCAGATTGAAATTGCGATTTACCTGAGGTTCACCTATGAGGAACCGCGGGCAACCAAACCACTGCTAGTTTGGGGATGATGTCACACCTAGACCCTTTTCAGAGAATTAACAAACCTCCATGGGGGGGAGGGGGGGGCGTTTGGAGTCGGGTACACAAGCAAGTAGCATTACAGTATATTAACCAGGTGGTTCAAATGTGTAACAATTCACTGTTCTAATGGTGTTGGTAACTGGTTTTTACAGCAGTATCAGTATGGCATGAATCTCTGGGGTTGGTGGTATATTGCCAATATACCGGTGCTAAGTGCTGTGTCTAGACACTGATGCATTGTGCCTAAAAACAGCTCTTTGCTGTGGTACATTCTTCATATTACACCCCCCAAATGCATAAATATAAATAGTTACTAATTCAAAGAGTGGATCTGTGTGATGTAGTTGTTGATTTGTTACTGTAGTTGTTGGTTCACTAATGTAGCGTTTGAATCATTACTGTATTTATTGACTCATTACTGTAGTTGTTTGTTCACCAATGTAGTGGTTGATTCATTTCTGTAGTTTGGAGATTCAGTAATATTTGTTGATTCTGTAGTATAATTGTTGCTTGATTACTGTAGTAGTTGATTGACTACTGTAGTTGCTGATTCATTACCATAGCCGAGTGAATGAATCCTCACGCTGTAACTATCAGAGTTGGAGTCAGAAATGGTTGGATGTTTAACTTCTTTGTAAATGGAACCTTTAATCGATAAGTACATTTACACATACTCCGACGGTGTACATTTACACATACTCCGACGGTGTACATTTATACATACTCCGACGGTGTACATTTACACATAATCTGACGGTGTACATTTACACATACTCCAACGGTGTAATAGTGCTGCTAGTGGTTGGAGAACAATAGGGACGCTGCACACAAAATGTCCTCTTAGGGGGAAAACGAGGCGGGAGGACAAGACGGTAAAAAGGAAGGTTGCCTCCAGTGTTACCCTATGATCTCATGTGGCCTTCAGCGTCCATCCTACTTGACAGTCTTAGAAAGTGACTCATTGAAAGCCTGTGGCCCGCACCGGGCTGCATTCCATTCGGATCCCACAGAGTGCCCACTCCGCCACCCCCCTACATGTCTCCATCATTCGCTGGGAGAAGCCCCTGCCCTGGAAAGTCTCCTGTTAATAATAGCTCACGTCCACCGCCAGGACCTTCGTCAGAGGCTTTTCTGATCAGCTGATTTCACGGGTACCGTACTGTATTTATTTACTGGGCTTGTGATCTAATGGAACGTGTCCCGTCTTCAGTTGAGGAGTTACACAAGGATATTACTTATGTCCGTCCGAAAGGATAACTCCTGCCTCCACACGCTGTATCTGGTGAATACTGACTATCTGTAGGGATAACTCCTGCCTCCACACGCTGTATCTGGTGAATACTGACTATCTGTAGGGATAACTCCTGCCTCCACACGCTGTATCTGGTGAATACTGACTATCTGTAGGGATAACTCCTGCCTCAACACGCTGTATCTGGTGAATACTGACTATCTGTAGGGATAACTCCTGCCTCAACACGCTGTATCTGGTGAATACTGACTATCTGTAGGGATAACTCCTGCCTCCACACGCTGTATCTGGTGAATACTGACTATCTGGAGGGTACAGCATGGACCAGTTTGGCAGTCCCTTACTCATGTTTCTTTCATGCCTGATGAGTTATGAACCTTTTATCCATTGTATTTTTAGAAGCCTGCAGCTGCTGCAATGAGAGAGGAGAAAAAAAATCTCTGAAAAACTGCAGTCATGTATGGTTATGTAAGAACAAAGAATTACTTGAAGCAACCCCCTCCTCTGAAACAAACACACTCTCTCCCTATTTTCTCCATCTCCCTCTGTACCGTCCACTCGCTCTCACGCTCTCTCTCAGTCTCTCACCCCGTTTCTGCCGCTCTCTGGCCTAACCAGCCATCCACACTCGCACCGTTTCCACAGCTTGTGAAGTCAGGCAGCATCCCTGCGCTCTGCAGCCTAAAAGAGGAAGGGTAGGCTGGGGAGATGTCACTTTATATTAGAGAGACAAAGAAAGAGAGAGGGAGAGAGATACAGAGATGGACAGACATAGAGATACAGAGAGATGTTAGGTGTGAGAGATGGACAGACAGAGATACAGAGAGATGTTAGGTGTGAGAGAGGAACAGACATAGAGATACAGAGAGAAATGTTAGGTGTGAGAGACGGACAGACATAGAGATACAGAGAGAGATGTTAGGTTTGAGAGACGGACAGACATAGAGATACAGAGAGAGATGTTAGGTGTGAGAGACGGACAGACATAGAGATACAGAGAGAGATGTTAGGTGTGAGAGACGGACAGACAGAGATACAGAGATGAACAGACATAGAGAGGGCGAGAGGAAGTGGAACACCCTGTTAGTTTTTCACTGCCTCTTCCCAGGTGAAGGTCTCAGACATTGTCGGGCCCTGTGGCACGGAGCAGGCAGCCATCAGCTACACATGAGACAGGAAGAATTGATCTTCTGATTTCCTGTGGCTTTCGTTGTCGCTGCGACACGCGCGCATACACACACACGGCTGTTTGAGGGTCGACAGACAGTGCGTGGATGAGTCACAGGAGAGCTAGGTCAACTGATGAGCCGTTGGGGTGGACAGTGGCCCCATTGTGATCTCTGCGGCACGGCTTCCGTCAGTCAATCCTGTTTGACCCCCGGCTACTGAAACAAAGGCAGCCATGTTTCAATGGGGCCAGCCGAGGGACCAGTCAGGGCTTGTTTGTTTGACCCCTTCCACTTTGCCACTCCTGCCAGGATGTGCCACAGTAGAGCTGGTGACGGCTCCTCTGTTGAATGAAATGAGAGATATATGTATACCTATATACCTGTCTTGGTGTGTGTGTGTGTGTGTGTGCGCGTGTGGTGAGTGGGTTGGGGTTGAAAAAAATTGCCAAGTCCTCGTTCTCCGTTGCCCTTTGGTCGCGTCTCTGTTTTGTTTTTCTCCCCTTTTCACAACTGCCTCCGTGCGGAGGTCATCTCCAGAGCCGCTGATTGGTTTATGATGCTTTATGACTCAGGACACTGTTGTACAAAGCTAACTAACTAACTAATCTGGTTGTTAGGCTGTCCTGCCAGTTGTGAACGTTGAATCAATGCCGTTGTGTGTTTCAGAGAGAGACAAGGTAGTGTTGTCTGTATGCAGATATAATGTAGTGGAATGTATGTGCTTGTATACACAGTATGTGCTGATTGCAGATCCTTTCTCTAAAAATATATTTTTTTGTTCGTATTTACAAAAATTCACATATTATTATATGCAAAAATATGTTTATTTTCGAAATCATCTCTTAATATTTATATATTATATATATATATATATATATATACACATACACATACACAGCTCTGGGAAAAAAATAAGAGGCCACTGCACTTTTTTCTTTCCTTTCCAAAAAAGTCGAAAAGGAAGGTTTTGATTGAGGAACAGAAGGGTTAAAATTTAGGGACCACTGCAAATTGAACGCTTCTGTTCCTCACTCAAACCTTTCCTTTTCAATTTTTTTGGAAAGGAAAGAAAAAGGTGCAGTGGTCTCTTTATTTTTTCTGGAGCTGTATACACACACACGCACACACACACACACACACAGATCAGCCGTAACATTATGACCACTGACAGGTGAAGTGAATAACACTGATAATCTCGTCATCATGGCACCTGCCAGTGGGTGGGATATATTAGGCAGCAAGTGAACATTCTGCCTTCAAAGTTGATGTGTTAGAGGCAGGGGAAATGGGCAAGCGTAAGGATGTGAGCGACTTTGACAAGGGACAAATTGTGATGGCTAGACGACTGGGTCAGAGCATCTCCAAAACTGCAGCCCTTGTGGGGTGTTCCCGATCTACAGCGGTTAGTACCTATCAAAAGTGGTCCAAGGAAGGAAAAGTGGTGAACTGGCGACTGGGTCATGGGCAGCCAAGGCTCATTGATGCATGTGGGGAGTGAAGGCTGGCCCGTGTGGTCCGATCAAACAGACTAGCTACTGTAGCTCAAATTGCTGAAAAAGTTAATGCTGGTACTGATAGAAAAGTGTCAGAACCTACAATGCATCGCAGATTGTTGCGTATGGGGCTGCATAGCCGCAGACCATTCAGGGTGCCCATGCTGACCCCGGTCCACTGCCCAAAGCACCTACAATGGGCACGTGAGCATCAGAACTGGACCATGGAGCAATGGAAGAAGGTGGCCTGGTCTGATGAATCACGTTTTATTTTACATCACGTGGATGGCCGAGTGTGTGTGCGTCGCTTACCTGGAGAACACATGGCACCAGGATGCACTATGGGAAGGAGGCAAGCCGGCAGAGGCAGTGTGATGCTTTGGGCAATGTTCTGCTGGGAAACCTTGGGTCCTGCCATTCATGTGGATGTTACTTTGACACGTACCACCTACCTAAGCATTGTTGCAGACCATGTGTACCCTTTCATGGCAACGGTATTCCCTGATGGCATTGGCCTCTTTCAGCAGGATAATGCGCCCTGCCACAAAGGAAAAATGTTTCAGGAATGGTCTGAGGAACACAACGAGTTCATGGTGTTGAATTGGCCTCCAAAACCCCCAGATCTTAATCCAATCGAGCATCTGTGGGATGTGCTGGACAAACAGGTCCGATCCATGGAGGCCCCACCTCGCGACTTACAGGACTTGAAGGATCTGCTGCTAACGTCTTGGTGCCAGATACCACAGCACACCTTCAGAGGTCTAGTGGAGTCCATGCCTCGATGGGTTTTGGCAGCAACAGCGATACCTACACAATAGTAGGCAGGTGGTCATAATGTTATGGCTGATCGGTATATATATAACAAACATCAATATGCAATAATACATATATTCACACACTGTATTTTAATAAATTTCAGTTCTATTGAAATTTATTTCCACATATTAATTTGGGTTCTGGGCAGTTAGGGGATTTTGTCTTCAATCACGTTTCAAGAAGAGAGGCTGCTCTTTTTGCCTTCTAAGCAGATATGGCAAAAAGATCATTCCCTCTAATGATTTGCCCATTGAGGGGATCATGTTCTACCGAGATGTGTGTGTCTCTGTGTGTTTATGTGTGTGTGTGTGTGTGTGCGTACACATCCTACCCTCTAGCCACTAGGCCTTCTCCACTCCACCATAACCCACTACCTCCATTGGCAGTGTGGACTGTAGGCCACCAGTACTTACAGCTTAGAAGAAAGATGCCATGGTTGTTAAAAACAAAGCAGTTATCAGTTTCCATGGAAACTGAAGATTTAATTTTATGTTTAAATATATTTCCTTATCTCAGTCATCTGGATAGAGGGATGGATGGTTCCAATCCTGAATTCTGATGTATATGGTATATGTAGGCAAGACACGCCCTCATACCTTATTGCTTAAATGTCAATACAGTTCTGGGTGATGGAGGGAGGGGTACACTTGTACCACGTAAGACGCATCCGCTGTGGAACAGTGTTGTTACATTTGTACAGGACAAGCGATTTGGTTACAGTGTAAGACACTACCACTTCAACCTAGCCTGTGTTTCTCGCGTAGCTCGTCCAAGGCTCCAAGCACATGGCGAAAGAAAAAGAACCAATCCCACTTGGATAATCTGATAAGCTTTAGGGTTAGAAGACGAAAGCACCAAAAGCAAAGTCATCTCTTGTGTTTTTCTTCAGCCGAGGGCTGAAGTTAGCGGGATACCCGATCGGGCTACAGTACGTGTCACATGACTCAACGCTCTGATCCTGGAAGAGTGATGCACTGAGTGAGACAGCAGAACCCCTCCTGGGTGGTTCAGAAGGAGATGATGCTTCAGAAAAAATGGTCCGGGAAAAGGATCTGTCCCAGACTAGACGGATTGATCAAATAGATAGCCTCGGTGGAGAGAGTGAGAAGGGGAGAACCGAGAAAGATTAGCAAATAAATTATAGTGCGCCATCTCCTCCCCACTTAATCAAATGAAAGCCGACATGGAAAGATAACCAGTTATTTAGGCCTAGACGTCTCTGGAAAGGCGGGGCGGGTTGGGGTCAGAGGAACGTTGCTGTCGTCCCGTGGATGTGCTTAGCTCTCGAAATGTACAGAATAAGCTGAGCATGGCTCCTAAAAAAAAACTTGGAAATATTGCTGAGGCAGATCCTATTTATGGCTGATTGTTAGCTTGTGTTAGCTTCAGTTCACATAATACATTGACCTTGTTGTAACAGCACAGGCAAAGGACAATATAGATACCTTAGCAGGCTTCTGATTCGGCAGTAAACCTTTGGCCAACTCCTAAACAGACATCACCAAACCACAAGCTGCCAGTTTTTTTTTTTTATGAGCCCCTTGGCTAGAACACCAGAGCAGGGCAAAGCGGCTTAAGGCGAGCAAGCAAACAATCTAGTGGGCTTAATTCTGTGCTTTTTCGATTTCCGTATATATTTAAAGATCACCAAAAAGTCTCTAGTTTTGAGAGGCATAGAATAGAAAGTATTTTTTTGGGCATCAACAAAACAATCAGTTGGGCTGTCATTTCACAAAGGGCCTTGGTGTAAACGATGCTGTCACTGCCAGGGCCCCCGTCCTCCGGGACTCGTGGGGAGATAAAGCCCTAGAACCAAGGGTGGATCCTAAATCCCCTAAAGTAAAGTGCACTGCTCTTTACCAGATCGGGTGAAAAGTAGTGCCTTATGAATGGAATAGGGCACTGCTTGGGACGTGGTCAGAGAGTAACAGGCTTTATGTGCAGAGCTGAGGGTTTAGTATGCAAAGATGGCTGTGATGCGCGGTGCATGGTCTTCTCTCCGCGGGGGCATAAAGGATTAAATCCTCCACCTAGACAGACACAGGCCTGTGGAAACAAAACCTAACAAAACAAGCTTCTAGCCAATGAGCACCCAGGGACAGTCGGAGGATGATGTCATCCTACTACAGGCAGGCGTGGTCCACCAGCAGCAGCCCTCGGGTATGACAGCGGGAGATCATGAGAGCTAGCCCAGCTCTGCACTCCATCATTATGAATCACCATGAATGGCTAAATGTTTATTCCAATTGCCTCCTGGTCTGCTGGTTTGATTGTATAGCACGAGGGGGCGGAGTCAATTTGTATTTAAGGCACATCATCTGTGATTTGATTTTAAAATTGTAAGAATACATACAACTGTACTGAACTTGTAATTTCAGTTTACCAGGAACCTTTCAGTTTACTAGGAATTCTTTTTATGGAATTGGGATTTCAGTGGGAATATACCCTGCCCTGGTGTAGTGTGTGATCTTGGTATTTCTCACTACGTAGTTGCTTTGCAAGTCATGTGACTAGCTGTAGCAACATAAATGTGTTTAACAAGTGAACAAATTGCGAGATCAAGCTATTGAAATGTGTTACCATATCCTTCCTTATTCATAATGCTTAGCAAGAGTAAGAAATAACGGAATGTGGTGTTAATGAATTAATGTATTTTGGCCAAACTTTAAAATTATATCTGCTAATGAAAGTAATTTAAAAGATCAAAATACTATTTCACGGTAAACAGCAACCGTTGACCATTCCTGTTCCACTTTCCCTCTCTCTGTCTTCTAGGTGACCGAGTTGAACGAGGCCTTGTCAAACGAGGAGAGAAACTTGCTCTCCGTGGCCTATAAGAACGTGGTGGGGGCGCGGCGCTCGTCCTGGCGGGTCATCTCCAGCATCGAGCAGAAGACCTCGGCGGACGGCAACGAGAAGAAGATCGAGATGGTACGCGCGTACCGCGAGAAGATCGAGAAGGAGCTGGAGACAGTGTGCCAGGACGTGCTCAACCTCCTGGACAACTTCCTGATCAAGAACTGCAACGAGACGCAGCACGAGAGCAAGGTGTTCTACCTAAAGATGAAGGGCGACTACTACCGCTACCTGGCGGAGGTGGCCACGGGCGAGAAGCGCGCCGGCGTGGTGGAGTCCTCCGAGAAGTCCTACAGCGAGGCCCACGAGATCAGCAAGGAGCACATGCAGCCCACCCACCCCATCCGCCTCGGCCTGGCACTCAACTACTCCGTGTTCTACTACGAGATCCAGAATGCGCCCGAGCAGGCCTGCCACCTGGCCAAGACCGCCTTTGACGACGCCATCGCCGAACTGGACACCCTGAACGAGGACTCCTACAAAGACTCAACACTCATCATGCAGCTGCTTCGGGACAACTTGACACTGTGGACGAGCGACCAGCAGGACGACGAGGGAGGCGAGACCAACAACTAGAGGGTCCCCACAAGAGACCCCTGTGTCCTGTTTCAGCCAATACACACAACACACCCGCTCACAAATGACAACAAATTAAAAATTACAATAAAATATGTTCTTAGAAATTTTAAAATGTTGGCTGGTGGAACTTTGGCAGCAACTTTCGCTGGCTGACGGTACTTCTGCAGCTGCAGTACTTTATTTTTCCACAAATTTAAAGAGATAAAAAATTTGAATTCAAAAGAGGATTAGGAGGGGAGATGATTTGAGATTTTAGTGTAGTTGGAGGGAAAACAATAGATGAACCCCTTCCTACTTGATTGCCTCAGCAACATTTGCCAAAATACCACTTGAGAGGTAGAAGGCTTGTGTGTCAGTCAGTCAGTGAGTGAGTGCAGTGTGGCTGTTAGGTTATCAGTGATAACCTCACAATGGCGTAGAGACTGTTGTTATGGCGCTAAATGAAGTGGAGCTGCTTATTTAAACTTACCTGGCGGCAGAGGAGGAGTGTCCAGAATCGTAAGGGGAGATCAAAGCTTCCGCAAAAAGAAAATTAATATATAGAGCATAAAAAAAAACTTGAATGTCATCGCCTCGCAAAAAAAAGAAAGTGTTGCAAATAGGTTCCCGAGCGGGAGAGCGGTGTCGTACCTAAAGCTAGCCACCTTAGACTTACCGACATGGAATTCCAAAGGTGTACGTCTCCTTGTAATGGTCATTGTTGTGTTCTCTGTGATTGACATACGCAACTGATGGTCTGTTCCCATGATTCCAGGAATACATTTGTACCCAGTCAAACTAAAGTAGGAATACAGTGAATATATAGCCAGTACAGCACTCTAATGCGCTATGCGAACATAACCATCTTTGAGCATCTGGTTTGTTATTGATATTGTTATTAGTCATCCCTTACTACTAATGTGGGTTTCAGACGAATATTCTAAATACAAAGGAAATTACTAAAACAAAGAAATGAAAATATACTGTGGATGTGTTTTGAATTTAAAATTGTTAAACTGAATCTTGCACCCTAAAATACGCTACATTTATGTTTACAACAATCACTTGAATCCCTGAAGTGACACAGAGTCGACTGGAAGCGTGTGCTCTATCGGTGGACAAAACATGTTTTTTTGGACAGAGCTTTGGCAACATAAAATGGAGGATGAATCTAAAAGCATCTTTGAGGTTTGTGGATTTTCTTTTCGTGTTGACTTTTTTCAATTGTCAGGAAATGCACTTGCATATACTGTTTCTTCAGTGTAAGACGATAACTGCTCCAATATTCTCTCTGATACAATATTGTGCATGCCGGTGATGTAGTTAAACAATAGCTTGACTTCATTATTATTAACTTATACTATAGACGTTAGGTATTCATATGAACATGAAATAACTAGACTTCGATCTCATTCGTTTTCTATTTATCCTTTATATTGGATCGTTGAAATGTTACTTTAATCTGTGTTTTCTTTACTCCATTTGCTGAAAGTACGCTATACCAAAACGGTGATTGTTAACAATAAATTGATCTGTAATGGAAATTGCTATAGTGATATGCAGTTCTTGTATTTATTTATTGTTGCTAAACATGAGGGTAGGGGAGAGAGGATACACCCCACCAGTGTTAGCTCGACCTTGGACATACTGTCTGGTGTTTTTGTCATAGTGGCTTATATAATGATCACACTGTAAAACGGTTAATTTATTTATGTGAATGACCTCTTTGTTAGTACTGTGTTACGTTAGGCAGTGAGATCCAGCTTGTTTCAGTCATGGACCATGATCACTATTGTTTCAGAAACCTTTTTTCCTTCAACTGTCTCCTGGTATCATAAATGTCAGTCATGTAGCGATTGCACAAGAGAAAATAACAGTAATGATAATAAAAATTTAATTAAATATTACAAAGCTCTTCTAAACCTATTCCGGATGCTGCTGTTGTTGAATTCCTATCGTCAGTATGAGGCGATTTGCCTTTTGAGATTTGTTCCTGATATTCTGTTGTTTTTTTGTTATGTTTGTCTTTATCAGGACTTAGTTGTTAGTTTTCTTGTTAGGGTGCTGACGGATACTGTTGTAGTATAATTTGGCAGATGTAGGACCCTTCCATCTGTTAGTCACTATACAGCTGACAGGTAGGTTACTGGGTATATTTAGATAGATAGAATTACACATTGATTGCACACTTAATAATGGTTGTATATTTCATAGAGTATAATATGAGAGATTTATCATACTGTTTATGTATACAGTCTGTAAAATATTTATTGTGAGAACCTCAGATGCATCAACTATCAGCAGTTGTATATTTGTTCTATATGGCTTGATAGGTAGGTAAAGTGCTATAGGTACGGTAGATAAGCGTTTAGATACATGTAGATACATATGGATTGGTAGATAGATTGACATCATATATAGAAGATAGATTGATTGTGAATAAGTATTAAGGTAATGTGGCTAGCCATCAAGAGAGATAGACTGCTAGACAGACCGACAGATAGATGATAGATTTATTGTATAAAAACATAGGTAGACAGATCGATCCCGATAGAGAGACCGACGACGGACCTATGGCAGCTTTCCCATCAAAATGTTTTCGACAAACAAGAAGAAAATTGATATAAATGTGAAATCGCATTCCGAAAGTATGACTATTCTGTACCTTAGAAATGAAATGATGGCAGCTGACCTGGCTGGAGGTACGAATAACCTGATGACTGAAACCCAATGTGTTCTCATCCAACGAATGCTACACTGGTATGTATCAATAAACGGTTGGTTCATAGAAAATATACATCTGAATACAAATTCTTTCAGCGCCAAAATGGATGGGCACATGCATGTACACGCGAGCGCCCACACACACACAGAAACAACCGCTCGCACTACTGGCGTGGCGTGCCATGGCGACGCCGGGCCCGGGTGCCAGATGGCGTAGATGTACTGGCTTCTGATTGTGAGAATGGAATAGAAACACACGATGTAGAATAAAAACAATATTTTTATGATAGAGGTGAAGCACGGACCCCCCAACCACCGTGGGCCCTGGTGCAACAGCCCCCCCCCCCCCCCCCCCCCCCCCCCCCCC
>JACXGI010014750.1:0-18502 GCA_016801175.1 Esox masquinongy | reverse complement strand
CACACACACACGCACAGGCCACCCCTCCACATATCCCCTTGCACACTGACTGTACTCCTCTTTGTCAACTGTCACCAGGTCTCCCCTTCTTCTCCCCCTCTATCCGTGTCTCTGTCTTTCACTAATTCCCTCTCTCCCAGCCGTGATCTGTCTAAATCTCTAATTTTCTAATCCCTTTCTAAATCTATTTTGGTTCCAGCCTTTCTTTCTCTGTGTCTTTGTAACTTTGTCTGTCTCTCTTTCTCTTCCTAGTTCTCTATATTTCAGTATTTCTTTTTCTCTGCCTTTTACTCTGTCTCTCGTTCTATTCATTAACATGCTTCTCTTTCTATCTGTTCATCTGTTTGTCTACCTCTGTTTGTCTGTCTCCCTTCACCTATCCTGTCTCTCTTCGGTCCCCCTATGTAAGTACATACATTGACCTAGAGAACAATGAGAGTGGAAAACATCAATTCATGAATTCCTCAATGTAGCGACATAGCTCAGCCAGTACAGCCGGCAATACAGTGCAGTTAATGGATGGGTCTGCATTGGTAAGATTAGAGTGTAGTGAAGATGGTCCGCACATATAATGTCATTTGTCTTGAGTTGGTCCGATTCGGATCATGTTTGAAAAAGCTGCCTGTTGACCCTGAATAAAGGGTCTGTTTGTTGGATGTGATATAGTTAAATTTAGTAAGGTATGTGTGGAAACTGACTTTTATTGATCTCTCTTGCCCCCCCCTCATTTTCATATATATATTTTCACACACACATACATATATGTGTGTGTATGTATGTATCTATTTCTTTTCCACCCTCACATTCTTTTTCCCTCTCTGGCCCTCACTCTCTTTTTCAGAAAGCCACCTAGGCCTCCTCTGGTTATGAGCAGGGAGGTGAAAGGGATATGCGAGGAGTTAACAAACACACCACCTACGGCTTTGTCGTAATCCCATCTTTCCCAAGTACACTTCTTTCATTAACGTTAACCAAAACAACAATTTTCATTCCCAAAAAATATCTACAAACTAGCCTTTAGTCTTGTAAATAATAACATGTACAGCATTTGACCACACACACACACGCACACAGCAAACCAGCATAACCTTACTAACTGTTGGTATGCGATTGACAATTATTCGCCAGGCACTTAATCTCTAACAACAAATTGGGATTTGAGACTGTGCTACCATCATTTTGGGATTGTATCATATAGTCGGCCTTTTAATCATCCCCACTTTAAGTGGTTTGTGGCAGGTGCTAGGCTCCTGTTGAGACACATGTACATCCGTTAATATACACACACTCTGGGACCATGCTGAGGATCGTTGCTGCCGGTTCCATCTTCTTCCCGGGACTATTCCTACTGTCGAAGAGATGCCTGAAGAATGGCCTGGGCTGGAGCGAGGGAGATGCCGCTATCGTGTCAGCCAGGTACAAACAAACACACACATACACACTTAACCAAGTATATGAGTCAGACTATCCCTCACCTTTTGACCTTAATGTAGCAGGCATAAAATAAATCCTTAGCAGGGCTTGCAAAACCTGGAAGGCCTGGTTTCTGGACTTGGCCTCTGCGATGACAGGAGACGTTGATTTGACTTCATTAACATTTTTGTTAGGCTTGATGCTGAGGGGATCCAGCGGTCTAGGCTGCTGCCTCCAGTTTGCATGTTCTGCTGCAGCGTGGGTTTGAATCCAGTCTACACCTCTTGGAGCACCAAATCTTTCCTCAATCTTTTCTCCTTTATCTTCACAAACAGTTCTTACACTTTAAATACACTTATGCTTCTGCAACAGGGTGATCAAATTAAAATTTGACATTATTCTGTATGCGATTCTGCTTAGCTTGACATTTTAAACTATGCTGATTTGGTTTACATTGTTGAAAATTGTATTTCTATGGGGTTTTTATGGGTATGAATATATACACTGAAACCTCAACTTTCACTCCCTACCAGGCTGGTCTCATCCATTCAAGCCATCATGGCTTCCTCAGCTGGCTACGTCATTGCATCTTCCTGCAAGGATGTCATTGAGGACCAGTGAGTATTAAAGGTTGATAGTGCATTAAACTTGCCGCAAAACTTTGTGTTTGTATGTGTGCGTCAGAGGTGCGACCTCCTAAAATAAAATGTTAAAGTGTGTGTGTTCATGTCATTCAATTCACCTTGTGTCTCCACTAAGCTAATTAGGATTTCAACTCAATTAACGTCTGTCTGTCCCGGAGCCAGCATCACTATTTTAGAAACTGTAGCTAATACTGTCACTCAGTAGCCAGAAACCTAGGCTGCAACATTCTGCTGTGGAAATTTAAGAGTTGCTTCTCAAAACACATCTTGGAAAGGTTTCTTTTTCGTCAAGCTTTCCTGGTGTGATCCTGTTGTGATTCTATGACACTGATGTTTCGTTTCCACTGGTGCCAAACACTGGTTTTTTACCTTAAAGTCCAGAAATGTTTCTGTTTCCATTGACACGGGCCAGTGCCAGTCGGCCACTAGGCCATGGCCGAGTGGCCCGGCTCTCACTTGGTGCCAAACCCCGGACTTTAGGACTTAGGGCGAGGTTTGCGGGTTGACGCATTACGTGCTGTGAAAACGCCGCATGTTGTGCTATTTAAATAGCGATGTGTAGGTTTTGATCTGATCTAACAAACAGATCCCTGATAAAATAAAGATAATAAAGCAACTGGACAGGGAAGCAAAGACTCATAATGGAAAGAGTTGGAACGACCAATGGTGGTACAATGCCATTGACTCAATAGAAAACACAGCATGTTGTGCTATGTTATTGTTTATTTTATTTTACTACCAGAAAAATATCGCCTTTTTTTTCATAACTGGAAAACCAAATCGTGTTGATAGTTTACTCCTCCCTCCCCACCTGAGCCCCTCCTTAAGTCCTTGGTACCAAATGTATAGTCGAAATGGGAAAGTCTAGTGCCAATATTAGCATAAATCACCGGTGTTGCCCTGGTACTGGGGTAAAGCACAAGTGGAAATGCGGCATGAGAAACCCTGAGAGATTCTTTGACTTCCTGTGACGCAGAGATTCTGTGAGATCCAATGCGATTCATGAGATATCCTTTTGAGATTCAGCAAGATCCTGTGAGACACTGCCTAACTAAGATAACTATGTGAAACAGCCCACCCCGCCAATTGATTGGATGGGACAACAGGAAAATATGATTATTTTCAATTTGGCCATAGAAAAAATGTTCCCCGTGCATATAAAATCTTTAGATTGAAAATGAAATTGAGACTTGGAAGAGCCAGAGGAGAGGGATACTGCCCCTCCCTCCTCTGCTCATTTACAAGTCAAAGTTGGAAGGTGCTCATGTGACTGCCAGCTCATTTAACAACCAAATCACGCACCCCTCTAAATCACACTCCCGCCCCGGGCCTGGGCATCTGGGCCGGGCATTTAACACCCTGTCATCCAGACTGCTGGAGCTTCACATTAATGAAACTATGGCAAAAGTATTAAACATGTATGTACTCTCTACTGTAAGTTGCTCTAGATCAGAGTGTCTGCTAAATTATATACGTATAAATGTTAGCCACATAGTAAAATCTATTACCATTATAGAGTAGTCCAAACATTGTTGGTAAACATTATTACATAAACTTACAACTGTTACACCATTTCAATTTAGAACGGCTTTATTGGCATGGGAAGCATTTATTTGCATTGGCAAAGCAAGTGAAAATTAAAAAAGATATAATACAAAGAAAAAATAACAAAACTGGAAGAAAAACTATTTGACATTTTAGAAAGTTACACCTGTCTTTCTATCGCTTGTTTTTCTCTTTTTTAATTATATATACATTTTAGGGGTCTTCATTGGCAGGGGAAAGTTCTATCCATTGCCAAAGCAATTTGATAATAACAACTATATATGAAGATTTTAAAATAGTTAAAATTGGGGGAATTGTTCTAAAAGATATTGAAATGTTATGTTATTAGCTATGAACAGTGTTGTAACAATTTCCCCCCCCAGACACTGGTTGACCAGTACCTACATCCTGTTTGCGGTGCCCTACTTTGCATATGACATCTACGCCATGTTCCTGTGCTACTGGTACAAGCTGCAGGTCAAAGGCCACGAGGAGGACGTCGCCAGGCCTAAGCCAGTCGGCTCTGCCGTGGCCAGCTACCTGCGCCGCGAGTTCCTCATGGTGCTGCACCACGTCGTCATGGTGACCGTGTGCTTCCCAGTCTCCGTGGTAACTGTCGAACAATGTTGTTGCTGTGGTCTTGTCTATGTCTAATGAGGGAAATGTAATGAATGGAAAAGGATGCTCACGTGCATCATGCACACATGCTTCTAACTCTGCTATCTAAATGTGGAGATCAAGTAATTTCCCTTAAAAATATCTTATACTGATCCTAATTCTTACTTAACCCGAACCCCCGCAAAAAACCTAAGCAACACCTTACCCTCAACCCTGTGGTTTTCAAACCTATCCTGGGGACCCCCTGACTTTTCACAATTTTGTCCTGAACTAGCTCACCTGAATCAACAAGTCAACGGCTTCGTAATTAGTAAACAAGTTGATTCAGTTGTGCTAGCTTTGGAATACATCTAATGCATGGAATGGCTTTTCTTTGATTTAGTCCATAAAAAGTAAAAATTTACTTTTCATCAAAAGTATATTAAAATGTGTACACAGACGCATGCATACACCTGTGCACATAGTACTAGCCCTTAAGGGAGATGATTAGAGGGTGATTTGATTTTTGATCCCTAAAATTAGCTTAACCAGCTGTCACCTGCAGACACTTGTCTGCTCCAATCCAAATCTGCCTTCCATCTCCTTGGAGACTGTAACTACTGGCAGCGGCTCGGCAGCCCAAATTAAAGACATCCTCAAGCAATTCAAAATGTATAGAGCAATAACAATTTTTTTAAGACATAACTGCCAACTTTATATGATAGTGTGATGTCATGTCATTGGAGCTCCCCCTTAAGGAACAAAACAGGAGCTGTTGAGAACCATGATGAAACACTCCTAGAGTAGAATGTGAATTTTCCTTTTTTATTTGACATTTTACCATTCTTACATGTGTTTGTGCGTGTGAGAGCTTTTCTTTATTTGTCTGTCTTATATCAGCCACATCATGGCCTACTCTCTTTCTCTCTCCATCTCTCTTGCCTTCTATCTCTCTCGACCTTTCTGTCAGTTCTGGAGGCAGGGTAAAGGGGATTATTTCCAGGGTGTCATGTTCCTGGCTGAACTGAGCACTCCGTCCGTCTGCCTGGGGAAAGTCCTCATCCAGGTAACACTCGCTGATCTATCTCTCCTCCTTTTCTCATTTTCATTTCTGTTGTCTATCTCTCTTTGCATTTTCTCTGGCTTTTCCTTCCTCTCTTTCCCCTCTCACTTTCTCTTTCTTCTGTCGCTCTTTCTTTCCCTTTTTCTCCTCACGCTCTTTCTCTCTCCTTTCCCTTCTTTATTTCTCTTTTCATCTCAATCTACCTCCTCCCAGTCTTTTCTATCCCATTTTCCTGCTGTTTGTCTTCTGTCTACTTTTGCTCTTTCTTTCTCCTTCCTGGTTTCTCTTTCTGCCCCTCGTCTTCCTTCTATTAGCCTTCCTGTCTCCTACTCTTCATGCAGCATTTTAAGAGCGGATTCTTTCTGATTATGGAGAGCTTACTTACCAGCTTTCATGTTAACATGGTTGTCTTCTGTGATTTGATTTTTGGAGTCAACAATTCACCTGAGCTCCTTCTCTCTCTTTCTGACCCTCACCTTGCTCTAATTTCTTCCTCTTTCTCTCTCTCTTTCCCATCCCCTCTTTCTCGCTCCTTTTCTCACTGTCCATCAGTATAAGAAGCAGCACACTCTGCTTCATAAAGTGAACGGTGCTCTAATGCTGGTCACTTTCTTCATCTGCCGAGTTCTGCTCTTCCCTTACCTCTACTACGCCTACAGCAGGTAACATACTGGACACTCTCTGTCTGTCTGTCTGTCAGGTTCTCTGTCTCTGTCTTTTCCCAACTTTATCTATGCATTTTTATCTGATTTTCATAAATTATATATAGGCTACAATCTGCTAACCTACAGGAGCTACTCAGGCAGTCAGTAAATAATCACTTAAAAAAATGTGTGTATGACTTGCTCATTTGTATTTAGCTTTTTATCTATTTTATCAAGTATTCCTTGATTGTTTGGATTAAATCAGTTGGTTCAAAGTTCAAATTTAGCCTTGAAACCAACATCGTCTAGCTTTAGACGAGTTGACCTGCACAAAAGGCTAATTATTGAACCCGATAACAGTGTTTGTAAGTCATGTTCAAATGACCAAAGTTTAGGCAGAGGGTGCTACAAAAATAATCATGGTAAGCTTGTAACATTAACCCTCAACCTTTGTGTTGCAGGTATGCCTCTATCCCCCTGTACACAGTGCCCTTGGTTGCCCCCTGGCAGTGCAACTTGGGGGCCTTCTGCCTCATGGCCCCGCAGGTCTACTGGTTCACCCTTATCTGCAGGGGCGCCTTCCGCCTTTTCACTGGGGCCTCGCGCTCCCAATCCCCGGCATCCCAAAGCAAGTCCGACGAAGGCTGTTGCTCCGGCAAGAGAAATCCCTTACCACCACCAGCCAATGGCTACAGCCAAGCAGACACTGAGACCAGCGCGCACTGAGAGAATGAATAACAGAGAGGGGGAGAGATCACCGTGGGGGAGGGAGCCAGGCCGGCATGGGGGATGGAAGAACGTATTGTACTGTATTGCAATGACACTGGAGCCAAAACAACCAGCCAAAATGGAAGACGAGAAGAACTGACCTTGTCACGCACTGTATCTACACTGTAACCTAGAGAAGAGGAGAGAGAGAGAGATAAGAGGAGATAGAGAAGGCAAGTTTCTAATCCTCAATATCACTCTCTCCTTCCATTGTTGCTTTAGCGTTACATGGACCTCTGGAAGGAGAGCAACTGATAGATAGAATGAGAGTAAAAGCAATGAGCGATAGAAATAGATAGAAAACTAGATAGGATGGTTAAAAAATGGGGGAAACCAAAATGATAACACATTGATGGATAGGTATTGATAGAGAGGTGACTAGAAGTGTGAAAAACTTGACTGAGTTTAAGTTACTCATCTGTTGAAAGACTGTTCTGGTGTAGGTAAGGGTAAGAATGTAGGAATGTATGATAATGTAGATAAATATTTTTGGTCAATCATTATCTGGGTGGGGACTTATGGATTTTAGGGACTGCAGATAGTGGAGAAAAGACAATACCAGCATTTCTACTTGGGATTGCTTGTCGATCAACATGATTCAATTTGGATCGACTGAGTGGGTCTGATTCTGGGACAGAGGGACATGCATGGGCGTCTCTGGGATTGATTCGTTCTGCCTTCTCTACCTTCAAATATTATCTCTCTTGCCCTTTTGTCCTTTGAGAGAAAAAGTGTGAGAAGAGGCAAGCGATATCCCCAAAAACGTCAGAACAGCATTTGAGTAAACGCCATTTTAGGATTTTATATTGCTCTCATTCTAAGCATTTATTTATTCTAAGCATTTATTTACTCATTAATGTCTACACTTTTTTAATTCATGTTTTGGGATTTTTTAGTACGGGTAGTAATTTTATTCCTGTCTGTGCCCCCTCCCTCCCATTTCAGTTGAAAGTGGAGAGAGATAGAATGTTGAAAATGCATGAACTAAGAAAAAAAGGGGAAATAGTGAACACCAATCACTCTCCCAAGTCCAGGAAAGCTGGCAGGGAGTCTTCAATACACAACAGGGTAAAGTTTGTGTGACTTACTAGATCTTAACAATGTCGGGATAGGAGTTATATGTCTACATTCTGGTTGCCATGTCACCTTTATGGTAGCCTAGGCTGATTGCTCTGCTATTTTAATAACTTTTTATTGATTTATGTATTTTCTTATGTGCATTTTTCTTGAAGAACTTTTTCTTTTTGAGTTGCTAATCAAATGCTGATCAGTTGGGTCTAACAATTTCTTTCTCTTATCCATTAGAATTGAGTAGAAATTGTACTTTTCTGCAATCAACTCATTGGAGCTAGTTGATTGTTTTGTATTCTTTTGAATATTTGCATTGAAAATCTGCACTGAGGTGTCACCTGTTATCTGGAGATCTACAAAGGACTGAAATGAAGGACATTCAGATTTACTCGGAGTGTTTCTTTATAGTTTTGGAAGAATTGTATGGTTCGGTTGGTGATGAGCTTGGGGAGCAGCTTCTGCAACTTGGAGTCCTTCAGAGTGAGTCCGGACTTCGAGGACGATGCGGTGAAAGTGGCGAGCAGACCAGCTTTGGAGAGGTCGTGGTTGGATGGCAGAGATTGGCAAGGTGCTGGTGAGACCAAGAGCTGGGTGGGCTGTGCTGCCTGCCTCCGGAGGACCTGATCGTCCCTTGTTGAACACATTGGTCCTCACTCTGCTCAAGCCATGTTCCTCTTAATGGTCATTCTGCTGAAAACCTTCAGCTCTGTCAGGGGATTCTAGTCAAGACCTACTCTATTGTTGTCATTTTATTTTATTTTGCTTTTTCAAGCGCTTTGAGATTATTTTCTATAATGAAAAGCGCTATAGAAGTTGAATAAATGGTTATTGTTAATTATTATGTCACATAATCCCCCAATCAAAATTACATAATAGTCTAATGTGCGCAGTACCTGTGTATAAGGAAGACTACTTTGATCACTGATGATGTAATAATAGAGAAGGCTGCTTTGAAATGATCTCCTGCAGACCCATCCCAGGTTCTAGAATCCACTGACATTGTACAAGGTGTTTTAGGGGGCATTTCCAAAAGCATTCTGCAGGTGTTCTAGCATTGTTCTATGAGCATTCTACAGGCATTTACACAATTGTGTACAGCCATTGTACTGGTGTTCTACAGGCATTCCACAAGCATGGTACAGCCATTGTACTTTCATTCTACAGTCAATTCCATAAGCAATGTACATTTCTACTGGTATTTTGCAGGTGGCATTCTACTGGGCTTTTAAAGTCTGCTTATGTATGGGAATCCTATATGATCTTGAACAGTACTATTAAGGATTTCAAATTGTGTACAACTTCATTTTTGCGTTGCACTGACCGACAAGTGATACTGCTGGACTGCACTGCCTACTGTGGTACCCGACTCTTTTTGCATTGATGAACTTTTGGGATGGCCCCAAAGAAGACACTAAAACACAATGGCAGTGCACTGAAAGCATTATTCAGACTTGAGATAATTACACCTAACGTATGTCAATAAAACTAAAAAAAATAGTAAACTTATCTTGGGTCTAAATAGCGTCCAAATAGAAGGAACTAAGTAGGGGGTATGGGGGATTAATATAAAGCTAAACACAGGTTCCACACATTAATTTCTCGCCACTTTTAACCATTATTTTGTTAAAATTTAGTTCATTTTTTTTCCTTATGATTTTAATTTGTTTTTGTGTTGTTAAAGGTTGCACACTTTTCCCTATATAGGGCACTAATTTTCTAATGAATAATAATAAGTTTAAATCACCAGGGGATGTTTTGTTTCTTTCAAAAGTGATCTAGCCTATCAGATTGGATTAAATCCATGAGAATATAATGAATAGACCGGACAAATCGTTGACTTGAATGGGAACTACTGTTCTATTAATTATATTTTCAATTATGTTAATAAAACTATCCTGTACCGGAAGAAAAGGGAATCGATAAAGGGACTGCCGCTTAAAATGCTAGACTATATTTATTGCTGTTTTCTGTCCTATAGCTACTGCATGATAGGAATGAGAGAATGGCTTATTGACATTGGCCAATATTAACCTGGAAACGGTTAAACAGGTAACTTAAAAGTACTATTTACTATGGCAAGTACTTTCTAAAATGGCTTATTGATGACTTTTCAAAAATGTTTTGTTACAATGTTTTTTTACTTTTATTTTTTATTTTATTCATGCTATAACTGTATATACAAAAAAGGCACTGATTGATTTGGACATTGTATGATCAACATTAATGTGCATACCTAAAATTAGACCTACATGTCTGACTACAAGAGAGTGGAACTTTAGAGTTTGTTGTCAAATTAAATGTCAATGAATTCTATGTTTACTAATGTCTGTTGTATCAAAGGTTAGAGTATATTGGGTCATCTTCAACACAAGAGCTGTGTTGTTCTGTAGTTCCTTATGAAAGGAGTCGCTGAAACTGCCACTAAACTAAATACCAGTTGGCCTCAATTGGAAAGTTTAGTTCAAGAATACACACTTTGAGTGAGTGAGTTGGTTATGGTAGTTAATATACTAGTTGAATGAAGTAAAAACTGACATTGTCTTTTGCACTTGCAACAGATTCACAGTAGTCCGTTGCAAATTATGCTTCTGTGTCAAACCCCCTGAGCACAAGATATTGAACATCTTTATTTTCTTTGTCTTTTTGGTTAAACATTTGTTTTGGGGGGGGGGGTTGAAAAGTTGTTGAAAAAATATACAAACCAATGCATTGCTCACTGGGAATAAAATGCCATTGCCTATTTTACCAGTTCCTACATTTCAATGTGTCCTCTGTCATGGAAAAGTGTTATGAAAACAATCGACTGTATATCTTCCATATTGTATTTTTTTTTGCAAATGTATTCTAATGTATGTCTGTTATTTATTGAAGAGATTTGAATGTACATATGAATACTTATATAAATGCTCTATACCCTGTGTACTAACAGGCTTGTGTTCTGTATTGGCGTCTGCCTGACTAACTATAGGTTCCCCAATGTAAAGTCCTGTTTGCATCTGAAAGGGCATCCAATACCCTCACCATACATCCGAAAGTCATCCAGTATCCTACATCGTACATCTGAAAGGGCATCCAATACCCTCACCATACATCTGAAAGTCATCCAGTATCCTACATCGTACATCTGAAAGGGCATCCAATACCCTGCATTGTACAACATGCAGGGAGCAGGGCGCCATTTTGGATGCAGACCCATTCGTTTGGCTGACTAAATGCACTTTCCTCTCCAGTTCTGACTACCAATGTGACATCTTGATTCTGCCATTCTTACAGCACTGCACAGCTTCTGACAATAAGCAGCAGTTTCAGTTTGGTGAAGATCTTTGTGACAAGTTTTGCTTTCAAACAGATTGAACAATAAAATCCTCCCTATTGTTTGTGCATAAAGAAGATTCTTGGGTTGAGTCCATTTATTTCATTCAATATCTCACTTTTCATGGTATTAGTTCTGATCATTCCCCCCAAAATGTTGTTTGGGGTATCATACCAATAGACGCCTATAGACAGTTTATATAGGTCACTTTCTGGCCGTTACTTTGTTCATTACAATCTAAAAAGCCGTATTGATCCGTAAGTAGATTGGCACTCATTTTGACACTGCAATTCAGTTCCTTGGGTCCCAAATTTGGACAACTGATGGTTGTGAAATACTGAAACAAATCATGTCTGTACCTATTTTCAGAAAAGAAAATTCAGAATTTGCCGTTTAAAACATATCAGTGTACCCACTTTCCACTGTTTCGGTAAAAAGCTGAGGGATGGGTCGGAAGTAATGTACAGTAGTGGATGTACCTAAAGGAATAGGTTATCAAGGAATCAGGGATGTTTATTTAAATATTTTCCAATTTTGTTTCCTAACATCCAGATGATCTGAAAACATTAAGGGTAAACTCAAGTAAATAATCTATGATTAAGTTAAATCTGGTAGTGGCGGCTTGTTCCACTGGGAGGACTGTTCTCTAGCTCAGACAAGGGGGAGGGTGCCTCCCAGTTACCAGGCCGCCCTCAGGACAGGGAAATAATATCCCTCTTGCCTTCGGACAGGGCCACTGTGTCTGTGGACACCTGTGTTTCAGCCCTGAATTTTATGCTGCTATATAATTGTGCCCAGAGACTAGGGTCAGTCTGTCCTGTCTTGATCTTAGCTACTACAACCCCCCAAACCCCTCAGACATGGCAGGCAGTGTCCCCCATCTCAGTCCCTAGTTTTAACACTGCATTAATTAATGATGAAGTTTAGCCTGGGGGTTTCACGCTCCCCTGGGAGGACTGGCCTCTAACCCAAACCTGGGCAAGATACCGGTCCCTGTCAGAGGGTCTTCCTGGATGTGTTTCCAATCAAGTTACTGCCTGATGATTCCTGCAGCCACTGCCCACATCTGATTGTCCTTGTCCTGCCCACCTGGTTATGCATCAGACATGGATTCTGCTTATGGATTCTGATCACATCCCACTTGTATTTATTGACCTACTTGTTGTCAGATCATGCAAAAACATTGACGTGACCCAAAAGGTCACGTACACATATAATCTTCACCCAGCACAGCCAGAAGAGGACTGGTCACCCCTTTAGGTTACTTCCTAATTTTGGACCCTACTAGGAAGTTTTTCCTAGACACACTGACATCCTGTGTTTCAAGTTTTATGATGCTTCTGTAACATGGAGTTGTGCACTGTGTTGCTTATGACATCAATTGTATTTTATATGTGTATTTACACTACAGTTCAAAAGTTTGGGGTCACTTAGAAATATCCTTGTTTTTGAAAGAATAGCATATTTTTTTTCCCAAAAAAAATAACATCAAATTGATCAGAAATACAGTGCAGCCATTGTTGTAAATTACTATTGTAGCTGGGAACGGCTGATTTTTTATGGAATATCTACATAGGCGTACAGAGGCCCGTTATCAGTAACCATCAGTCTTGTGTTCCAATGGCACATTGTGTTTGCTAATCCAAGTTTGTCATTTTAAAAGGTTGATTTGAAAACCCTATTGCATTTATGTTAGCACATCTGAAAACTGTTGTGACCAGTCTCAACGTCAACAGTGAAGGGGCGGCTCCGGGATGCTGGCCTTCTAGGCAGAGTTGCAAAGAAAAATTAATATGTCAGATTGGCGAATAAAAAGAAAAGATTAACATGGACCAAAGAACTGGACAGGCGAAGATTGGAAAAAGTGTAGAGAAGTATACAGAAGAACTGAAAGGTTTGAGGTGATCAGATCACAAAGAAGAACATTCGTGAGACATAGACCAAATGAAAAGATGCTGGAGGAGTACCTGACACCATCTGTCAAGTATGGTGGAGGCAATGTGATGGTCTGGGGGTGCTTTGGTGGTGATTAAGTGGGAGATTTGTACAGGGTTAAAGTGATCTTGAAGAAGGAAGGCTATCACTCCATTTTGAAACACCATGCCATACCCTGTGGACAACACTTAATTGGAGCCAATTTCCTCCTACAACAGGACAATGACCATAAGCACATCTCCGAACTATGCAAGACCAATTTAGGGAAGAAGCAGTCAGCTGGTAGATTGTCCATAATGGAGTGGCCAGCACAGTCACCGGATCTCAAACCTATTGAGCTGTTCTGGAAGCAGCTTGAACGATATATAGCTCTGGAAAAAATTAAGAGACCACTGCACCTTTTTCTTTTCTTTCCAAAAAAGTTGAAAAGGAAAGTTTTGAGTGAGGAACAGAAAAACAATTTGCAGTGGTCTCTTAATTTTTACCCTTCTGAAAAAGGTGCAGACATTTTTTCCGGAGCTGTATATATAGCAAAAATATACATAACACTGTAAACTAGCAGCAATTTAAAAAAAAGAATAGGATTGGGAATATGAACAATGGCTAAATTTCCTATACATTTTGCTATATTTCCTATTCAAACTAATTTCATGTATGTTTTCATGGAAAACAAGGACATTTCTAAGTGACGCCAAACGGTAGTGTATATAATCTTTGTTTTTTGTAAGAAATAAAGAACGGAGTGTCTATTTGCACCTGGGTGAGAATAGCCACACGGCAACTAATCGGTTATTTACATCCACCCAAATAAATGATGTAATGCATAACGGATAACTACATGCATCAACAGTTGCATAATGTAAGTCGATAGCTACGTACATCAATGGCAGCAGGCGCCAAAGGAGGATTCAAATAAAAAAGGTAGGCTACATTAAACACAAAATATAACCTTTTCAACAACGTTGTGTTTTCTTGCTATTTTGAAGTGTCTCATGTCTGTGTTATTTGATAAACATGTGAGGCCATTCCAGCATAATCTGCGGATGGGCTTTTTCCATGGCCATTCAGCTTCAATACACCCGGAAGGAGGTTATACTCTGTGTCACAAGAGTGGCAGATGAACACAACCATTCTATATCTCATCTGCTTTTTCACAAATATCCCAAATGCAAATATCATTGTTGGCTACAGACACCTGGGTGCAAATAACATCTGCCTATAAAGAACAGGGACGATTTGAAGAGATTCAGCCCATATTTTAATTTTAACAGGAGACAGGACTTAAGATCAGATCCGCCCATCAATGTTGGTATTGCATCACTGTTATGCAATACCAACATGAGCCACATGATGCAGGTATCACTTAGCTCTGTGCTGGATTTGTGTAAAACGAGAGTTGTTTTTCCCAAATTTGACTAAGATTAGACCAAAGTTTGTTTTACTGGAAATGTGTTTAATTTCAATTAAATCCCGAATGCACATTGTAAAACATCTATGAACACAACAAAGCAATCATAAATTACATACTTTTTCACACCCAATTTATGCCCCTTGTATTATATACTCAAACCACAATCATCATATTTTATTCACCGGACATCCATACGTCATAACGGAAGTTCCGCCATATCATACATCATACAGGATGTTCTGCCATATCATACATCATACAGGATGTTCTGCCATATGATACATCATACAGGATGTTCTGCCATATGATACATCACACAGAACATTCCGCCTGGTCATAACAGAAGGCCTGCCCTATAATACGTCACACAGGAAGTTCCACCTGGTCAAAACAGAAGTCCCAGCTGTCATATGTCAAACAGGAAGTCCCACCCTAAAACACCATAAATCCCGCCCACCCTGTCAAATCATTTGACAGGAACACCCACCAGGGTCATGAATGACAAAAGAGAAGCCACCCTAGACCAACTACTTACAGCATTTTTCATATTCCCTTTCATGACCGAGTTTGGGAACCCATGGTATAGACAAACAGGGTGGCTTGAGAGAACAAAAGTAAGTCTCTATAGAAGACAAAACTGTGGACACTCCCACCATGTACACACACAGTTCATTCACACAAATCTGAACCAAACAAACACCTGTCACAAACAACTGACAAATATCTAGTGGAGATGGACATCTTTAACAAACATTCAGAAACTCCCACACCCAGTGGGCTTACAAAATATCCCTATGACCTAGCCTACATTCCAGTTCACACTCTTTGGTTATTTGGTGAAAGTTCCCTTAAAGCACACATCACACATATTGCCTGTTCTATAGATGCATACAGTTATACTCAAAAGTTTGCATACCCTTGGAGAATTGGTAATATATGTACAATTTGCAAAGAAAACATGAGTGACACGTCTTTTATTTCATATTCAACTGTAGGTCATAACAGAATGGCACAATCATAAAACAAAACATGGCAACAATGAAAAAAATTGAACTGACCCCTGTTCAAAAGTCTGAGGAACAGAAGGGTTAAAATTAAGAGACCACTGCAAATTGAATGCTTCTGTTCCTCACTCAAAACTTTCCTTTTCAACTTTTTTGGAAAGGAAAGAAAAAGGTGCAGTGGTCTCTTAATTTTTTCCAGAGCTGTAAGTTGCTCCAAAACCTGTATAGTTTGTTCAGCCTTAATGCTGCCTTCATAGATGTGCAAGTCACCCATGCCATGTGCACTAACACACCCCCTTACCATTACGAATGCTGGCTTTTGACCTGTGCGCTGATAACAAGCCGGATGGTCCCTTTCCTCTTTAACCCGGAGGACATGGCGTCCATGATTTCCCCCAAAAATTTTAATTTTGTTTTGTCAGACCACAGGACAGTTTTCCACTTTGCCTCAGTCCATCTTAAATGAGCTTGAGCCCAGAGAAGGCAGCAGAGTTTCTGGATCTTGTTTATTTATGGTTTCTTCTTTGCATGGTATATTTTTATCTAGCATTTGTGAATGCAGTGGCAAACTGTGTTCACAGATGATGGTTTTTGGAAGTGTTCCTGAGCCCATGCAGTGATTTCCACTACAGAATTGTGTCTTTTTTCAATGCAGTACCGTCTGAGGCCCCGTATACCACGGCCATCCAATATTGGTTTTCGGCTTTGTCCCTTGCATACAGAGATTCCTCCAGATTCTTTTAATCATATTATCTACTGTACATGATGAGATCCCAAAACACAATTTTACATTGAGAAACGTTATTCTTAAAATGTTGTACTACTTGCCTGCAGAGCTTTTCAGAGTAGTGAACCCCTCCCCATCTTACCCTCTGGAAGACTAATCGTCTCTGCGATGCTCTTTTTATTCCCAATCATGTCACTGACCTATTGCCACTTGACTGAGTTAGTTGTGAGATGTTCCACTGGGTTTTTTTTTAGCATCACACAACTTTTCCAGTCTTTTGTTACCCCTGTCCCAGAATTTTTGAGACGTGTTGCTGGCATCAAATTCAAAGTGAGTGTATATTTTTCAAGAAACAATAGAAAGTCTAGTTCAACATCTGGTATGTTGTCTTTGTACTATTTTCTAGTGAAAACAATGTGATAGACAGAGAAATAAGACAGACAGACAGAGAAGAATAACTATATTACAAAAATACTACAGACAAGACCAAACTGTATGATCTGAGCAGACCTTCAGCGGTTCTGGTAGTATGGGCAGAATAAGAGAAATAAAGAACAGGAGCAAAATTGAAAAATAGAGACAACAGATGTCGTCACTGCCCACATAATAGCCAGTGACGCACCTGGTTCTTCCGGATTCCCAAAACAACAGACAAAACCAGTATAATTGAATAAACTTTATTGTGAATTCATGGGGACATAAGGGCATGAATAGGCATGTTGCTGTTGCTGTTTCTGGGCCCCACAGAATTCAATGGGATTCACAGAGTAGCGGCTAGTGTAGTTATCCTCCAGCCACAGACACTTAGAATACTAGTTCAGAAATAGACTCACTCCAACCAATAATAATGGACACACGTCCCAATCACTGCATGTCAGAAACCAACTTGCACACACCTCGGTACAAAAGAGCACACTAAGTTACACCACACTATAATGTTTAACACCACAAAGGTATCATCTGGCTAGCGCTTAGAACCCGCAGACCACTATACAAGATCCCCAGTCACGATTCCCATACTGAAAATAAATGTATTTTAAATATATACCCCGCCATCTGGAAAATAAATTTCCGAACACATTTGGAAAATATAGTCCTGAATACATCTGGTAAATATATGTCAAAATGCTTGAAATTGGCCACTTAAATATATTTATAAAAATGTATTTAATACATTTTTAAAATGCATGTCTAAATATACCATAGCATTGGCCAGGCTGTGCTTCAAACCTGCATCCTTATGCACCACAGTCAGACGCACTAACCACTACTCCAAACATGACTATTTCATTTCAAGGGCAAGTAGTGGCCTCACTAAGATTGCAATAGTACCTTATCTGTGATCACAAGATGAAATGTATTTTGGTAATGTATATTTATAAAATGTGTTTCAACACCTAAAAGTGATATAATCAATAGGTCGGTAATTACATTTCATCTTTTTACTTTCAAAGGATCTGAAAAATGCATTTTAATATGGGCATCAAAATACATTTTGTAATGTATTTTCTATACAAAATACATATTGTAATGAGAGCATTTTTGACAGTGAAATACATTTGGACAAAACTGAAATTTATTATTTACGGTGAAATACATTTCGGAATAAAAGCTGAAATCCATTTTTACAGCTGAAATGTATTTTTAATAAAGTTAAATGTATTTATACATTTTTAAATACATCTCAGAGTAAAAGGTGAAATACATTTTGATACCTGAAATGTATATTGAATTAAGTTAAATTTATTCGACATATATTCATCATATATTCTACATACATTTTGAATTGCAAAAATACATTTATTTTCCATATGGGTTTCCCCACAGCCCTTTTTGTGGTACGCTAAGGTGGACAACATGAGCTACCAAAATGACTATGACGTGTGCCAGACTTTGCAGTCCCAAACTTGCTTCAAATTGTGACTACAGTCAAATACTTTTTGTGGCCGAGTTTGGCAGGCAAGAATATGGTCTTATCCTAATTTGACTTCATAGTTGCAATAGGAACACATTATAAATATAATTTATAAAATGAAACAAACAGTTCAGGGCAATGATGGCTGAATTATTATCCTTACACTTTAGAAAACACTAGTCGAATAAAAAATGGGAGATGACCAATTTTGCCGACGATTTGTTAGTAATACACTTGAAACAAATAGCCAACCGAAAACTGCCTTCCCACGCGATTAACTTGCCTTAAAAAAATGAATGAAACGTGGTCGTCGATTGCTGCCAATTACATTAAAGCTTTTTGCTACGAAGATCAGTGAAATATGTAGGCTAAACTGTCCTCTCAACAAGAAAACAAGTCGCAGGAATGAGAATGGAGAGAGTGCGCGTTCACACGAAGGGGGGGGGGGGGGG
>JACXGI010014749.1:0-10090 GCA_016801175.1 Esox masquinongy | reverse complement strand
CCGTGGAAGATGAATTGTGCCTCCAAACCGGTCGGGACAAAAATGTTATGATGCTGCGCCACTTCTGATATCAATGGGTTCCTGGCGAGGTTACCCAATGTTTTAATAAGGCTAATTTTATACGATGTGTTTTTAAATTACTCACTCGCCTCGCTTTTGTAATGTGTTAATGAAGTTTGTTTGGCCTGAATGTGTCCACATAACCAAGTTACACCATCTGTGGCCTCAGGTAATGCTGTAATCTCTGTGGAATACTAAACATCTAGGGTTTATATTACTGTGTCCTGCAGGAAGGTCACCATTTGAGGAGACTCAACCTCCTCTGTACCCCAAGATGTCTCCCATGGCCCCACCCACTCCTCAGGACTGGGGCAGTGATGCACACAAGCCCTGTCAGGCGGGAGTCTTGTCGAGCCACATGGCTGCAACGTTCACGGTGGCCCAGGATCCCACCCCGGGAAGTGCCACTCCCAGTACTGCCACCCCCAGTCTAAGCAGCTGCTCCACGGTATATAGATATGTCTATCTATGCTGTGTTTCTCCATGGTATATAGCTATGTCTATCTATGCTGTGTTTCCCCATGGTATATAGCTATGTCTATCTATACTGTGTTTCTTCATGATATATAGCTATGTCTATCTATACTGTGTTTCTCCATGGTATATAACTATTCCTAGTGTTTCTCCACGGTATATAGCTATGTCTATTTATACTGTGTTTTTCCATGGTATATAACTATGTCTATCTATACTGTGTTTTTCCATGGTATATAACTATGTCTATCTATACTGTGTTTCTCCATGGTATATAACTATTCCTAGTGTTTCTCCACGGTATATAGCTATGTCTATTTATACTGTGTTTTTCCATGGTATATAACTATGTCTATCTATACTGTGTTTCTCCATGGTATATAACTATTCCTAGTGTTTCTCCATGGTATATAGCTATGTCTATCTATGCTGTGTTTTTCCATGGTATATAACTATGTCTATCTATGCTGTGTTTCTCCATGGTATATAGCTATGTCTATCTATGCTGTGTTTCCCCATGGTATATAACTATTCCTAGTGTTTCTCCACGGTATATAGCTGTCTATCTATACTGTGTTTTTCCATGGTATATAGCTATGTCTATCTATACTGTGTTTCTCCACGGTATATAAATATTCCTAGTGTTTCTCCACGGTATATAGCTATGTCTATCTATACTGTGTTTCTCCACGGTATATACAGTGAGGGAAAAAATTATTTGATCCCCTGCTGATTTTGTACGTTTGCCCACTGACAAAGAAATGATCCGTCTATAATTTTAATGGTAGGTTTATTTGAATGTTGAGAGACAGAATAACAACAAAAAAATCCAGAAAAACACATGCAAAAAATGTTATAAATTGATTTGCATTTTAATGAGTGAAATAAGTATTTGATCCTCTCTCAATCAGAAAGATTTCTGGCTCCCTAGGTGTCTTTTATACAGATAACGAGCTGAGATTAGGAGCACACTCTTAAAGGGAGTGCTCCTAATCTCAGCTTGTTACCTGTATAAAAGACACCTGTCCACAGAAGCAATCAATCAGATTCCAAACTCTCCACCATGGCCAAGACCAAAGAGCTGTCCAAGGATGTCAGGGACAAGATTGTAGACATACACTGCTTGGCGATGGGCTGCAAGACCATCGCCAAGCAGCTTGGTGAGAAGGTGACAACAGTTGGTGCGATTATTCGCAAATGGAAGAAACACAAAAGAACTGTCAATCTCCCTCGGTCTGGGGCTCCATGCAAGATCTCACCTCGTGGAGTTGCAATGATCATGAGAACGGTGAGGAATAAGCCCAGAACTACACGGGAGGATCTTGTCAATGATCTCAAGGCAGCTGGGACCATAGTCACCAAGAAAACAATTGGTAACACACTACGCCATGAAGGACTGAAATCCTGCAGCGCCCGCAAGGTCCCCCTGCTCAAGAAAGCACATGTACAGGCCCGTCTAAAGTTTGCCAATGAACATCTGAATGATTCAGGGGAGAACTGGGTGAAAGTGTTGTGGTCAGATGAGACCAAAATCGAGGTCTTTGGCATCAATTCAACTCGCCGTGTTTGGAGGAGGAGAAATGCTGCCTATGACCTCAAGAACACCATCCCCACCGTCAAACATGGAGGTGGAAACAATGCTTTGGGGGTGTTTTTCTGCTAAGGGGACAGAACAACTACACCGCATCACAGGGAAGATGGACAGGGCCATGTACCGTCAAATCTTGGGTGAGAACCTCCTTCCCTCAGCCAGAGCATTGAAAATGGATCGTGGATGGGTAATCCAGCATGACAATGACCCAAAACACACGGCCAAGGCAACAAATGAGTGGCTCAAGAAGAAGCACATTAAGGTCCTGGAGTGGCCTAGCCAGTCTCCAGACCTTAATCCTATAGAAAATCTGTGGAGGGAGCTGAAGGTTCGAGTTGCCAAACGTCAGCCTCAAAACCTTAATGACTTGGATAAGATCTGCAAACAGGAGTGGGACAAAATCCCTCTTGAGATGTGTGCAAACCTGGTGGCCAACTACAAGAAACGTCTGACCTCTGTGATTGCCAGCAAGGGTTTTGCCACCAAGTCCTAAGTCATGTTTTGCAGAGGGGTCAAATAATTATTTCACTCATTAAAATGCAAATCAATTTGTAACATTTTTTACATGCGTTTTTCTGGATTTTTTTGTTGTTATTCTGTCTCTCACTGTTCAAATAAACCTACCATTAAAATTATAGCCTGATAATTTCTTTGTCAGTAGGCAAACATACAAAATCAGTGGGGATCAAATATTTTTTTCCCTCACTGTATCTATTCCTAGTGTTCCTCCACGGTATATAGCTATGTCTATCTATACTGTTTCTCCACGGTATATAAATATTCCTAGTTTTTCTCCAAGGTATATACTGTAGCTACAACCATTCCTATTGTATTTCTCCACGGTGCATAGCTACCACTATTCGTTCCATGGCCTTATTCTATTTAGTACCACAGGCTCTGTTCCATGGCTTTATTCTAGTTATTCTATTGACCAGTACCACTTCCACAAACTTTTCTTTCCGCTTCAGGTGAATGTGACCATGTGAACCAGCGTGACTGTATTACGTCCGCCTGCGTTTGTGTGCGTCTGTAACCTACTTGCGCGAGCGCGTGTGTTTGTCGTGGAGTGGGCATGGATCCTGGGTGTTGGGGACAGTGGGCAGAGTGTGAGTGGTGAGAATGGAGGGGGTGGACAGTTGGAATTAACACTGGTCATTTGGTTACTGAGGCCTCAATGGAGCTTTTGTAGTTTCCTCTCGCTCATTCTCTCCCTCTCTCTCTGTCTTCACAGCCCAGCAGCCCAGGAGATTACTACAGTGAGAGAGAGACTGACCTGAAGGTAGAGCTGACTGAGAAGCTGTTTGCTCTGGACACAGAGAGGCCCAAGAGTCCCGGAAGCATCCAGGCCAGTGTTACAGTCACTTCACAGACTCATTTCACTTGTCACTCAAGCGTGTGCCAGATGGAGACATTTTTGAAACAGCATTAGACAGGTTCCCTGCCACGTTGTGTGGTGATTCTCCCCAGCACCACTACATTTCGGAGGCTTGTTTCAGTACGGCTCGATCCACATCAGAAGTTTTGATTTGATTCCATGTGACCCCCTTAGATGGACCTCAGCGATCTGGACCTGGAGACCCTGGCTCCCTACATCCCCATGGACGGAGAGGATTTCCAGCTCCACCCCATCATTCACGAAGAGGCCCCCGGGGGGCCCGAGGGGGCTTCTGGCTTACCAGGCCACCCCACCACACAGAGCAGCTTCAGCAACATCGCCAGCCTCTTCCAGCCCCTCGGATCCCCACAGTCTGCCCGCTACCAGTCTGCCGAGTGGTCCCGCGGGGACAAGAGAGGCCCGAACACCAGCCAGATGGGAACTATGGACCCCAGAACTAACCTGGCCTACACAGCCTCCACACAGATCCCATCCTACAACGGCCCACCATGCGCCCCGCTGTCCTCCATGGGTGGATGTCAGAACATGCAGTGGCCTCCGGATCCACCGTTACACTACCAACAGCAGGCGGATGCCACGGGCGGAAGCCCGGCGTGTCAGAACATTGCGGTCAACAGGAAGCACAAGCAGAGGTACTGTACAGTTGAGGTTCCCTAATGTTCCCATTACCTGGGTACCAGCAAGTCGGTCAGATGCAGTCGAAGAACACCTACTGCAATGTCACATTACTGTTTTTAACATAGAATATCATGGCGGTGAAATGTAATACATTTCAGCTTTGAATAGAACAAATGAAAGGCCTGTCGTTAAACTACTGACATTGTAAAAGGTTGTGGAAAAGTGCTTATAATACAAAGAATACTCCCACGTGTTATTATTTCTGGAAGACAAATAAAAGTTAAAAAGTTCTGACATTCCATGGGATGGGAACCACTGCGTATGAGGGACTTCAGGGTCTGTCCTGCTGATTTATTTCAGTCGGTTTCTTGTACTGATGGACGTCAAAGCTGGAATACCATACAGAGATAGTTAGTGATGTGGTGTTCTTTTACAGGTCCGTGGAGAACTTTTTACAGGCCTACAAAGATATGAGTCCGGCCAGAGTTGCCATAGCCAACAACCTCAAGCGCTCCTTCACACCGATGGTAATGGTACAAACCTTTTCTCTGCTTTTTCACCGATCATCAGCTATGATTCACGTCGATCTTAATTCTCTCATCCTGTGGTAAAACACTACATGAAATAAAATGTAAACATAACTTACAGTTATTGCCTTTCTGTAGCAGGTTAGCTAAAACTAAACTCCTACATCTGTACATATATGTCCATTGTGCTGACTGTTAATGTTTTCGTAGGAGAGTGTTAAATGCTGAAACTGCGGACTACTTTTAGTTAATTGAACTTCAATGTTGTATTTGTCAGGGTGACACGACTCCCAGTAAAATACCTGAGATGATGTGGAAGAGAATGAGGAACGAAAGCTGTGGCGTCATGGACAGGTCTCTCAGCACCAGCTCACTGGCAGGTATGTGGTCCACGTGGGACATGTTAGTCCACGAACAAATATAACGTACATTAGGATATCGAATAAAAGACTGTTGAGGAAACGGTGATATCGAACTTAATCTCTCTCGTCCCCCCTTCATTTCCAGATAAAGGTATGTGCATAAATGATGGGGTTGACCAGCACGCCAGACCTCTTCAGCAGGACAGGAAGTCCCAGTATCCAGGATGTGGGAACGATGCACCCAAAAAATCCTTCCACGAACAGTGCTGCAACTACAGACAATATAGTATGCTGCCGTGTTCCAGGACAGAGTGTAAGTTTGCCTTTTTCCCCATTTTAATCGCAATGACACTCCCATTTGTCATGTGTCATTACAAAAAAATATGTTCTTATCAAACCAGTATCAACCAGTTGGCCAGGTTAGACATGCACAAAGTTGATTTGGACAAAACGATATCTTTTGTTATGATTATGAATACCTTATGGTTGTTTGGCTGCTGCCCTGAAGCGTTTCCCTGCGTACTAACTAACTCAATCTCTCCGTGTGCAGGGGTGGCCAGTCGGCTTCTGGGCCCATCCTTCGAAACATATTGTCTGCCGGAGCTCACCCGCTACGACTGTGAGGTCAACATCCCTCTCCAGGGCAATCTGCACCTGCTTCAGGGCAGCGATCTGCTGAGAGCCCTGGACCAGGCAACCTAGACCTGGCTTCCTCTACCCTGCGTACCCCGGACCCCGTACCTACACCCCTTCAATAATCCGATCTCACCTCTACCCAGCGCCCTCCCAACCCATACCTTAGCCTCCATCAGTGCAACTTCATCCCAGACTGTGGCCTCAGCTAAGGCCTCTGTCCTAATCCCAAATGACCTGGCACATATAACATAGTACCACCCTCACCACCTATCCCTTAATACCCAGGCCCATAGGAGCCTGTTTCATCATCAAAGCAACACAAAACCTGCCTCCTCCACACCCATGTACCCCGTCATTAGGAAAATGTAGCTTCTGTTCTGTTTTTGTTGTCTTTGTTAACATAAATTATACACTTTATTTTGGGTTTTTTTGTTACGAGTCTATTCTCGTTGTTCGGAGATGAGATTGTATCCGTTTTGTGTTTTTGTTCTGTTCCTCCTGGTTGTGTTGTTGGTAGCGGGGGGATTCGACACTTATTTTTAATTTCACAGTCTCTTTCTGTCTGTCTGTCTCGCTCACTCACTCTCTCTGTCTGTCTGTCTGTCTCGCTCTCAGTCTGTCTGTCCATTTGTCCATACTTCACTGTCACAGATACACTAATAAACACAAGTCTAAAGTCCAGATGAAACTTTACCCACAGTGGGTAACATATATTAATAATATATAAACATATATATTAATATATATATATATATATATATATATATTTATATATATATATATATATATATATATAATATTTAATCTTTTCCTATTTCTTACAGTCCAGCTTTCTTCAAGTTCTGTTTGCCTAGTCAGTCTTTCACTGATGTCGGTTAGTTTGTGCCTCATTTTCCTTCTCAGTGAGAACTTGCTGGATAGTTACAGTGCTTGTTAGGCCATGAAGTTGATTCATTTAATCGGAGCAGGTCCTTGACATAGGGAGGGTAGTGTGGTCCTTTTTTTGGTCATTTTAACATGGGTTTAAAATGTAATCAGAATCAGGGAGACTTTGTATAAGGCAACGCAACTCACTATTTAAATTGAGACTGTTTCTGTATTTCTTCCCTTTCTGTTTCATCCTATTCTTTGAGGTATATTTCTTTGTGTGGATACCACTTTAAAGTTTCGATTTAGCATCTTACACACATGTATTTAAAAGCAGAAGCTCTGAAGTTTCTATTATAATGTAAAAGATAGTGTTTTAGTGTTTATTTGCCTTGGTACTTTGCCTTCTCTACCCAGTAGATGCGGATCAAATCCCTGTGTTTGAGACGGTCCTCCATAGTGCAGGTATCTGCTATGTTTTAAGTGGCATTTTTACAGAGTATATGCAAAAGTATAAAGAATATTGTGGGCAGGCCAGTACTGATCTGTTCTTGCGCTTTAAAGAAAAAAAAAGAAAATGGAGAGAAAAAATAGATGAAAGATATACGTTTTCTAAACTCTTTCAAAATGCTACATGTCAAACGTTTCCACTTTGACGTGTAGCATTTTGAATACTGTAAAACAAACGCAATTGACACAAAAGTAATCTCTTTAAACAGTATCTAAAAAAGTGATGGTGCTTCGTAGCTATTCCCACGGGCAACTTTATACGTTTCTTGGATCCACTTTCATTAACACTGTATTTTGAAGTTTTTGTTATTTTCATGCTGAGATTGTCTTCAGAGGTAAATTAACAAATACATGTGCCTTAACATTGCCTTAAGGTTGTTGCTAGGTTTATTCAGCCCAGTTTTCTGCCCTTCAAATGCACAGATTGACTCTGTAGACAATAAAACCACACTAGCCTACACACATCCTGATGTTTAGCTTAGAGAGCCCTAGATTCAGACCCAGAATATCTGACTAAATGTAATTAGAATCCCATTCAGATCCAGAAAGTCTTACTAGATGTACTGTCATTACAAGTCCAGTGTAGACCTCCACTGGTGGTCATAAAGAGATGAGGGCGAGGAGGGAATTTTAGAAAGATAAAGAGTCACATTCGGCACATTGAGCTACAGATGGTGGTCAATTATATTGTCTCCTTTGCACTGAAATGCGAGTGCAATAGAGCAGTATGTTGTTTTGTCTTACCAAAACTTTTTGAATGGATATTTGTACCTTGTAGGTATCTGCAACGTCCCACGGGTGGGATAACGCAGTAAACATGAATCACCTGCCTCTAAACAAATTAATTCTAATGTTAGATCATTCTTTCATTTTTTAGCGAAAAATCTAGATTTCACTTTGCTATTTTTTCCCCGTTCTGTTGTAAAGCAGACAAATACGTGTTATACACGCAGTTATTTAAGAAGACATTTGATTCGTGCAGAGGCTCCAATATAGTTAATCTCATCTGTATGTGTTGATTTAATGCGGGTTTAGGTTGGTGATGAGTAATAGGCTTTGATGTGATGTGAGCGTATACTTGAGGGTGTTATAATGAACACATTAAAAGACCAGTCGTAAATTTCGAAACTCTGGCACTTCCCTTGACAGCTCGGAGGCACATGCTTTGGCGATAAAACATATCTCGAAATCAAAACGGTTGAATAGATTTCTGGGTTAGAGACCGTAACGGTTACATAAAGATAGAGCAATGGGTGGCAGACCTGTTTAAACCTGTTGAATCCGATGCAGCTGGTGATAGAACCGTGAGGCAAAATGAAGACGGAGAGCGAAAGATAGACGGGCACTGAATTGTAAGTGACTGATAGAGATACATCCTGCTCAGCCAGCCCACTGACGCACTGATCTCACAACACGACTTCAGTCAGTAGTCAGCTCATCTCCCTCTTTCTGTCTTTGTTCATCTCTTTCCCTCCTTTAATTCTCTTTCTCTGTCCAACCCATGTTACGTTATAGGCATGTTGTGGCCAGCTAGCACATTTTATCAAAGACAAAGCATTGCTTCCGCTGTTAATGGAATTATATCGACGCCATGAGCTCCTCCAAAGACAAGAGAAAATATGCTCGTTGAGCCAAAGTGAATGAAATGTGGGACGTTTTCTTACATGACACCCCAGATTCATTAAACACAGTATGAAATGAAAAATTGTGTACCTATATGTATTTATTTATTATATGGAACCAATAGGAGATGCGAATACGGGATTTTTTCCTGCGGATAACAGATCGGACCACTGTAAGCTTACAAGTATCTGGTTTTGGTCAATATTTTCGCTGTCACGCAGATATGCAGTATGTAAAATTAAGCAAAAGTCACGCGTGTGATAATAAACATTCTATGAGTTTATTTTCTTATTACTTGAATTCTAAGCTATAGAAAACCAAAGTAAAATAAAGTGCTTTGCCTTGCTGGCCGTAGTCCTGTTCCTGGTTAAGAGGACGCAAGGCTGCCATGTCAGATGGAACTACAGATGGGATTTGGCCTTTAATTGTTCTCCTGTATGTGAAATGAGTAGGCTAGAGGGAAGTTGCAACATTATGGTCGCAGATGGAAGGCTGTCCACCAGTCCTGGCTGTAGAGACTGTGACACTTGAAGGGCCCAAAACGTAAAACATACAATTATGAATAATGGAACAGTACAGTTCTCATCCTCTTTAAAGACAATATCAGCATTCTAGGTTACTAAATATAATGAGGGTTTTTTGTTTCCTTAGGATATGTTCTGCTTTGATCCATTTAATTGTTGGATTTCTTATAGTTATATTAGCTGATCCTATGATTTTTTTAATACCCTAAATTCATATTGACATTATATTATTATTATTGTTATTATTGTATGGGGGATTTAACCCAAAATGATGTATTTCTGCACTGATATCTTATTAAAGCATACTGATCTTACCTGTCTTTTGGGTTGTCATGTACTGTGGTCCGTTTCCTGTGTCACTTCCTATACAGCATTCCTAACACACTTTGAGCACACGTAATGATTTATAATGGACAACATCTTCCACTGGACCTTGAAAAATTCAAATAATTATAGTAAAAATACAAGCGTATCCATGGAGCAGAAAATATTAACTTCACCATGACTGTCAATGCATACAGCCATCCTTCCATACAGCCTTAGAACCATACAGCTATCCATCCATAGAACCATACAGCCATCCATCCATAGAACCATACAGCCATCCATCCATAGAACCATACAGCCATCCATCCATACAGCCATAGAACCATACAGCTATCCATCCACAGAACCATACAGCCATCCATCCACAGAACCATACAGCCATCCATCCACAGAACCATACAGCCGTCCATCCATAGAACCATACACCTATCCATCCATAGAGCCATACAGCTATCCATCCACAGAACCATCCATCCATAGAACCATACAGCCATCCATCCACAGAACCATACATCCACAGAACCATACAGCCATCCATCCACAGAACCATCCATCCACAGAACCATACAGCCATC
>JACXGI010014748.1:7782-18630 GCA_016801175.1 Esox masquinongy | reverse complement strand
AAGGACCATGGTATCCCTGTTCTTAATTGGCCAGCAAACTCGCCTGACCTTAACCCTATAGAAAATCTATGGGGTATTGTGAAGAGGAAGATGCGATATGCCAGACCCAACAATGCAGAAGAGCTGAAGGCCAATATCAGAGCAACCTGGGCTCTCATAACACCTGAGCAGTGCCACAGACTGATCGACTCCATGCCACGCCCACGCCGCATTGCTGCAGTAATTCAGGCAAAAGGAGCCCCAACTAAGTATTGAGTGCTGTACATGCTCATACATTTCATGTTCATACTTTTCAGTTGGCCAACATTTCTAAAAATCCTTTTTTTGTATTGGTCTTAAGTAATATTCTAATTTTCTGAGATACTGAATTTGGGATTTTCATTAGTTGTCAGTTTTAATCATCACAATTAAATGAAATAAACATCTGAAATATATCAGTCTGTGTGTAATGAATGAATATAATATCCAAGTTTCACTTTTTGAATGGAACTACTGAAATAAATCAACTTTTTGATGATATTCTAATTAAATGACCAGCACCTGTATATTACCAATTCTCCAAGTGCATGCAAACTTTTGAGCACAACTTTAATACCTAACTGCTGGAGGCAACAAGCTATGTCTTTCATTTATAACCTGATACATATTTATTTGACTACAAAGCAAACTATGTTCATTTCTTGAACTACCTCAATCTATTCGACCAAGAAAGCATTTTCTTGTCATGGAATGTTTAGTTAAGTTGCTCATTTTTAAAACCTTATGAAGTTGGTACAGTATTGCTTAATTTAAAGGTGCCTTATGCAGCATTTTCCATATCAAAATATCCGATAATAACCGTAATATATCATCAGGTAACGTTAAAAAATATCCGGCAGATTGTCAGGACTGACATTATCTCCACTGCCTTTGTTGCAAGTAAGACGTAGAAGGCCGCGACGTTCATAGGCGTGTTGTTATGGAAATTCTTGAACTAATGTACATTTGAGAAATGTCTGCTTTTCTATTACCTGGTATGTAACTCTGATCTTTGTTTCTGACATGTCTGAATTGTATAAGTGGATCATTATGACCTCTGACCATTTGCTCATCTTCCCAAACCAATAAGGGTATCTGTCCTTTCTTCTTTGGGAATGTGGCTGACTGTCTTTTACGATGTTCCCCTACCCCCTTTGACAGTAAACACCTAGGGCAGGAAGGATAAGGTGGGGGGACAGCCCGCCCTTTGGGTAAAACCTATGTATTGTTGACATAAGACAGCTGGGCAGTATCTTACCACACCCCTTTTAACTGTAATAAATACTGACTGTTCATGTATTTTCCTCAGAGATTCCTGAGGTTTATTCTGTAAGCTTTTGATGCGTCTCTCTATTTGCAAATAAACTGTTACTTGTGCCAGAATTGTCTCTTGTACTTATTCCTAAAAGAGTTCCTATCAATGGAATTACCATCACATTGTACATCCGCGAAGGTGAAGTGAGGGTGAATGACAGGCTTTGAGTGCTGGTACACTGAGAGTTACAAACACGCCCACTATTTCTGAAGAAGCAATGTTGGATGCAGGCTCTACTGGTGGAGGAGATTGCAAAATTGATAAGAAACGAAAATATACAGAAGAGAGCGTTTGATAAAGCATGGAGTAAGACAAGGGTAAATCTTGGTTTGGCATTCATCAGATGGCGACTTTCATTTGGACATATGATGTAACATTAGATATATAATTTATCAAGTTAGCTAGCTAGCTAATCATTGAAAGCTATCTGTACTGCTGCTAGACTGTAATTTTGCTAAATATCATTTTATTGGTCTTATATAGACTACCAATGATATGAAAGATTATTTTGCTAATTTTACCATCTCGGTTAACTAATCCTAAATCGATGTTTTTGTACCTTTTATTTCCTTTACCATAGATACGTTTTACATTTCTCTGAAGTTTTAGTTCGTGACGATAACCAAACATTAGCTTAGCTGAGTTACATCTGAACAGACATTTCTTGATTCCATGTGCTGCTGGAAAATATTGTAACAACCTACTTAACATTTGTAATTGTTTTCTGCAAAAGAAAAAAAAATTAACATGCATTGTGGGTTGTTAGATCAAACCTAATGCATAAGCAACTATTGCACAGAAGAAACAATTACGTTGCCTTTTTAACTAGATTTAGCCTTGTGCAAGCTGGTCAAAACGTGCCCATAATATTACCTATTGATGGCCACAGTGTTGCCAACTTAGCGACTTTGTCGCTATATTTAGCGAGTATTCAGACCCCTCTAGCGACTCTTTTTCAAAAATCGACTAGCAACACATCTAGCGACCTTTTTCTGGTGTTATTGGAGAGTTTTGGAGACTCTGACTTGAAAGCATGTATCGTTCTTATTCTTTTCAATGAGTAGCGGGTACTGCCGTGGGCCCCTCCTCCGTCCCAAAGCACTCACAGGCCTCCCAGTCCTCGTGCAGCAGTCCCTCCCAGCTGCAGTCAGAGCAGGAGATGTTCACCCCTCCACATCCAGAGACTGCAAATGAATCGCGCATGCGGGAAGCCGCCACTGGCTGATCCTGCCCTGGCTTACATTCAGGGCGGGATGTAAATGTAAAATGTTTTGTCTAAAATAAATCACTGCACAAAAATGAATCGCTGCATTTGCCGGTCCCAAGCTCAGAAAAAGGAGGAGGGTTGGAATTGTGACAAAAAAAAATAAACAAGAATCGACAGAAGAGAGTTTATTTGTAGTTCTTAACATATTTAAGGTGTTTTACTCACTTTTTGTCTCTCCCAAAACGTTATTCCTCTCTCCTACAGCGTTCATCACAATTACATGCACATGGCCAATTATGCAAATTAGGTGATGACTTTTAGGACAGTCAATAGCTACTTTCCATACTGAGGAGTTTGCAACACTGGATGGCCATACGAGGCTGTTCATTACTGTTCATACGAGGCTGTTCATTACTGTTCTTCTAGCAGCAGGATATTATGCTAGCAGCGCTAATTCAGATTTTATTTTTCAAAATAAAAGCCATCATTGAAATATATAAGGTATATAGTTAGCAATCTAGTCTGTACATTTTAAGTTTAATGTCTGTTCCAATATTATTCATGTCTGTTCTTTTTTACATACTATATTGTTAACTATATTGCCGTATACATTTGAATTATGGCTTTTATTTTGATAAAGAAAAACAGTGCTGCCAGCATAATATCCTGCTGCTAAAATAACGCTAATTAAGCCTCGTTTGGCCATCACTAATTCCAGCTCTGCATCTCGTGTCCTGCCTCTCAGCTGGGACATTGTTTATTCTGTTGTCCATAGTTAGGAAAAGGGCCCCTCTGCTTCGACCCCATCAAAACAATGTCATGTTCATTGCACCAGCATCGACAATTGGAGTTGACTAGTATAAAAGATTACCTCTGACGAATGCATGTGGCACGTCAATCCACCCTGCCGTCTCATCTGTCTGACTGCAGCCTGCAAGCAGAAATTGTCTCCACCGACTTGCAAGCGAAGCTGCCAATCAAACTCATTTATGTACTGCAAACCAGCATAGACCCTGTATTCAACTCATTGCCAATAGTCGGCGCAAACTTGCATAGGGCACCTTTAAATGCAGTTCTATTTTAGGGGCAGTGATGTATTTTAAGACAGGCTTGATTTATATACTTTAAATAAGGCACAATGGCCTACATTGTTTAAGTCACTGTATGGCGATTCAAATGCATTTTAGTGGTTTATTTTGTAAAGTGATGGCCCAGTGTGTTACATACCAACAATAAAATCATGAATGTCAGGATTTAATATAAAAAGATTTAATTGAAAGTACAGTGAGGGGAAAAAATTATTTGATCCCCTGCTGATTTTGTATGTTTGCCCACTGACAAAAAAATGATCAGTCTATAATTTTAATTGGTAGGTTTATTTGAGAGACAGAATAACAAAAAAAAAAATCCAGAAAAACGCATGTCAAATTTTATAAACTGATTTGCATTTAATGAGTGAAAAAAGTATTCAACCCCTCTGCAAAACATGACTTAGTACTTGGTGGCTAGGCAACTTCAGGACCTTAATGTGCTTCTTCTTGAGCCACTCCTTTGTTGCCTTGGCCGTGTATTTTGGGTCATTGTCATGCTGGAATACCCATCCATGACCCATTTTCAATGCCCTGGCTTAGGGAAGATTTGACGGTACACGGCCCCGTCCATCGTCCCTTTGATGTGAAGTTGTCCTGTCCGCTTAGCAGAAAAACACCCCCAAATCATAATGTTTCCACCTGCATATTTGACGGTGGGGATGGTGTTCTTGGGGTCATAGGCAGCATTCCTCCTCCTCCAAACCCGGCGAGTTGAGTTGATGCCAAAGAGCTCGATTTTGGTCTCATCTGACCACAACACTTTCACCCATTTCTCCTCTGAATCATTCAGATGTTCATTGGCAAACTTCAGACGGGCCTGTACATGTGCTTTCTTGAGCAGGGGGGCCTTGTTGGCGCTGCAGGATTTCAGTCCTTCGTTGGCGTAGTGTGTTACCAATTGTTTTCTTGGTGTCTATGGTCCCAGCTGCCTTGAGATCATTGACAAGATCCTCCCGTGTAGTTCTGGGCTGATCCCTCACTGTTCTCATGATCATTGCAACTCCACGAGGTGAGTTCTTGTATGGAGCCCCAGACTAAGGGAGATTGACAGTTCTTTTGTGTTTCTTCCATTTGCGAATAATTGCACCAACTGTTGTCACCTTCTCACCAAGGTGACAAACACCTTCTCTAGCCCATCCCAGCCTTGTGTAGGTCTACAGTCTTGTCCCTGACATCCTTGGACAGCTCTTTGGTCTTGGCCATGGTGGAGAGTTTGGAATCTGATTGATTGATTGCTTCTGTGGACAGGTGTCTTTTATACAGGTAACAAACTGAGATTAGGAGCACTCCCTTTAAGTGTGCTCCTAATCTCACCTCGTTACCTGTATAAAAGACACCTGGGAGCCAGAATTCTTTCTGATTGAGAGGGGATCAAATACTTTTTTCGCTCATTAAAATGCAAATCAGTTTATAAAATTTTTGACATGCGTTTTTCTGGATTTTTTTGTTGTTATTCTGTCTCTCACTGTTCAAATAAACCTACCATTAAAACTATAGACTGATCATTTCTTTGTCAGTGGGCAAACGTACAAAATCAGCAGGGGATCAAATAATTTTTTCCCTCACTGTAGGTGTGATGTCTGCTGCCAGCTCACTCCCTCACCAGACAACCAGACCATGCCCCCCATCACCGGAATTCTGAACACCTGTTGCCGATTGCACTTGTCATGTTCACCTGTATATATAGCACTTTGTTTTCGTTGTTTCATTGTGAAGATTGTTAGTTGCTGATACTCTACTGAGCCTTTCTTTTCGATTCTTCATCCTTAATATTCGGTTATCTAACAGTTATCTAACAATCTTGACTCCCCCTCTAGCCTACTCCTCCTGTGCCTTTGGCTGTTTTCTGGTTTTCCTGGTTTAGACTTCCGCCTGTTTTCTGACTATGCCACTTGGATTCTGCTTTTGTATAGTTGCCTTCATTAAACTCTGTGCTCTGCACTTGAATCCACTCCACTCTCCCTGAAGTTGATTACAGTAGGCTGGCATTGAACACCACATACTGGATTCTGTAGACTACATCATTTTAATTAAAATATACCGTATTTCTATTTGAAAATGCTATAGAATTTGGTTCACTGGTTTTATTTGTGTACACTTATAAGCCTACATTTTACTTAAATATCCAAAATAGCCCATTGGCAACTGTCTGAAATTATAACTTAAAGTGGGTACAGCCACAGTGTTGACTGTAATTGCATGCCCGGAAGTTGCACATAATTTTCGCAACTTTAAAGTTTCGAAAATTCCCCATAATTTGGAGTCTATTGTTTCTCAATAGTGCCTAGAATGATAGTGTTTTGTGGATGTTTTAAACTCAGCTTTGTACTAGCAACCACAAATACATGGACACTTATAGCATCTCATGTTCCCAAGTGAACATGAGATGCTATAACATTAACCTAACTCATTAGCTTACCTCATTGGCCTGTAAAGTACACATAGATAGCTATATTATTAAACTCCATCTATTCATCCATGTTAAGAGATCCCCACATTAGAGACCAGCCTAGCTCTTCACATGTTCTATGTGTTTGGTGAGATAATGTTCATGGATTGCAAATGCACAAGCGGGCAACATGCTGTAAATTAACTACAGCGTGTAGTGTTCCATTTTGCTTTTTTCAAACCAATAGTAGTAAACAATGTTGTGTTGATTAGTAGCAGGAAGTCTGCAGTGTCTGATACTTGATGTTTTTCTTTGAGTTCTTGGTGGGGCATGGGAAAAGATGTCCTTCAGAATTGTTTTGTATGCTACTCAGAAATGGGCTACCTCACAATCAACCCCTGGACTAGGTGTTCCTTACAAAAATGTATTACTGTAGTACAATGTAAAAATAGTGTGATACTTTTATGGTATTTTGGTAACAAACATTGTGGGAAAATACCAGTATCAATTGTACAACATTTGTGAAATATAGATGATGCTGATGCATTGTTTAGGAGTAAAAAAAAAAAGTGCCTCGCAGCATGGGTGACCATGCTATTTCCAGGGAGATGTTTGGGAATTCACAATGCTGATTGGAAGATCGACATGGAGGTCCGACCTGTATGTTTTACTTGAACAACCTTCCAAGTCATAATTACTAGAGGGGAAATTATACAGGGAAAATGTTTTTACCCAAGTTTTGATGTCTAACCCATGACCTTTCATCTTTTGACCAAAATGTGACAAAAAAACTCTCTCAGAAAATAAATGTATCAATGTGCATAATGTGGCTAGTTTAACATTATTGTCAATGAGCAACGTAGCTAACTATATTATTAGCAATGTTGGCAACAATATAACACTAACTGAAATCTTTTTGGTAGAAAATTGATAACTTCAAAGGCCCATGAACACAACCACATCAGATTTGCAGTATTACTTCAGACCATGTCAGACTTCCCACTTCCCAAGGAAACTGTACATGTACAAAGTATGTTTGGAAAGTTTGGAACCATACAGCTTTTCAAGAAATATTGACACCAACTGGGACAAAAAAGGTGAAAAATGACAAGCAAACAGCTATGACAATATGGTAGCCAAAAAACACAGGTTAGAAGACAAATCAAATAACAAAGATCTAGATCGAATACCTGCTGTGTACTTTAATAAATTTGGACGAGCTGCAACCACCCAACGAGGCTTTTTGCACAAAGACAGTTAGTGATGGACACATTTTTATCAGGCCGACTGGTGATAGATGGAGGGATCAGATTGAAGAGATGGATGTGTTAAAGAGTGCTCCTGATGAGGTAGGTCATACATAAGCATGTACAAACTATACACTTAGTATGCGTGCGCCCCACATAGACAAGCACACAAACATACAGTTCTACAACCCACACAAACACATCTCAGCTGCTGCTGGTATAATATTTAAAACGGTCGACCTGGTACTGATGTGTCAGAGGGCGCATACAAGATGCTTCCAGTGGCGTTTTGCTAAGCTGTTAGCCTGTCGATTTTAAGTGTTTCAGCTTGTTGGTGCACTATTCAATTAGTCTAATGAAGGCTGCCTAAAATTAACTCATACACACACACAGCAAGCACAGAGAGCTTGCCGTAATTCCATCAAAGGGAGGCACATTTCTCCCAATACCCATACTCATGCCATTTCATATCGAAGCGTATTTGATGAGCGTGTCTGAGGGTTTTATTTTTTTTAATCTCATCGCACATCAATCAACTTTTCATCATTCTAACGTTTTTGTCAGAGAGAGATTATTATTAAAAGCTCCAGCCCTCTTTGTTTGTCAGTTCTCCTTCTCTCTGGCCCTTTTTGCACCTGTTTCTAACATGCAGGCTTTGTCCTGATCTTGACCACATTTTGAATGTGCTCACATTTTCATTTGAACAATTGTGTGTTTGTGATTAGATCTTATTTTTTACAAACAAAGAAGATTAAGGACACATTTTAGAACTAGGTTTAAACAGGACTTCTGTCTCATTCTACATCCGCTTTCCACACTCACTATATTGTATAAGCTATATACTGGGCAGTCCAAAAGTGTTTGGACAGTGACACAAGTTTTGTTGTTTTAGCTCTATGTTCCAGAACACTGGATTAGAAGGTTAAATTGCCTGTCAGCTTTAATTTCAGTATATATACGGTATATAACGGTAAACACACTACCATTCAAAAGTTGGGAGTTATTTAGAACTGTCATTGTTTTCGAAAGTAAAGCAAGTTTTTGGTAAAAAAAAAAAATAAAAATTGATCAGAAATAAGTGTAGACATTGTTAATGCTGTAAATGACTATTGTACCTGGAAAAGGCAGATTTTTAGCAGAATATCTACATAGGCAGAGATGTCACTCATCTAATTCCAGCACCAAGGGGCGGTCCAGGACGTGGCATGCCTTGTTAAGGCACATGCACACGGCCCTCTGTGGTGAAGGTCTCACAGACTTTCAATTGGAGTAGGGCGATGTGTGGCAAAACGCAAGCAGTTTTGCGAGTGGTGCGGTGCATGGTGCTCGATCTCATGAGCCGTGGTGCTTTCTGTACACAGTTGCTTGCGGATCGAGGCGCCAAAAGTTGAAATTTGTTGAACTCTTGAGCGCCCTCCGCCTATGTTGACCAATGAACATCTTGTCAACCAATCTAACACTCATTCATTGACAACATGGATATATGAGAGGTAAAAACAGGATCAATTATTGCTGTTTTAGATTTCATGGAATTATAAATGTTAACTTTGCCCTCTGCAGGCCTACATGGACCTAAACCAAATGCATGCAGTGTGGAGGAACGTTGGTGCCATTGTGGGTTTATCAAGTTGTCAGAAATCAGCCGTTTCATATACTGGTTGAAATAATGATTGCGTCATCAAGGGAGAGAGTAATTCAATTATTTATTGCTTCATTTGATAGTCCATTGTTCATGATGTTACAAACTCGGTCTTCATACTTGGTCTTACAAACTCAATCTCATCTAACTCAATCTCAAAGAAACTTCCGGTCGTACCTCTACTTCATAGACATCGCAACCAGAATACACATCACAGTAATGTAAGCCCATTGGCTAAACAGATGGTCTGTTGTAAACTAAACATAACATACACTATGACAAGGTTAACTAGTTATTGTAACATTTCCCCCTGGAGCTGCTCCCTCTCCTGGTCCAGATGGGCTCCGGCATTCGACGTCACCGGCTTTTTAGCCGCCACCGTTCCCCTACCCCCATTCTTCATTTTCCTTTTATACACGAATGCACCCTGGACAGTCTCGTCATTATCACCCACACCAGATCATCATTTACCAATTATCATGTGTATAAGTGTTTCTTAACCTCCCCAGTCTGTGTGTTATTGTGTTTGTATGCTGTGTTAAGAGCTGCTGCTCCTTTACCGGCTACGTGCCACTTTATTCTTTTCCAGAAACTAAAGTTAGGGTTAGGGTTAGTTTGCTGTTGTATTCTGTGCTTTGTGCACCTGCAATCTATGAATAAAAGACCATTTCTTCTGACTCCTACGACTTGATCCTTAACTGTCGCGGGTCAGTGTAGTAATGTTGTTAATTGAATGGCAATTGTCATATGATTTTTTTTTTTTAGCATTATAAGAATATAGCCTAATAATTATAGCCTAACAAGAATAATATTGCACACAAATTGCAAATAATCTGCTTACCCAGACAACTACAGAACATAATTTAAAATAAACCCACAGAAAACAATACAGTTTGCTTGGCATTCATTTTTATTTAAAGAAACATACAACATTTGTGAAGTAATTTTTAGACGACATAACACACCTAGCTTCGCCAGTGCATTGTTGTTACTATGGTAACCAACACAAAGTCAGGTGTGATAGCTATCGTATGTGCATCACCGCATGGGTACACATATTAGGCAGATTTTTCTTGTGGTTCAGTTGTCGCAAGTGCCCGTCTGCAAGTGCCTTTACACTTCGGTATACCGTTGCAATGTCATGTGGCACTGACAAAAACATAAAATAAAAAATAAGAATTACCAACAGGGGGCGTCTGTGAGAACGTCAAAACCTACCTGAAACTGCTGTTATTGAAACAATGTAGTGTTTACTTTTAATTCAAGACTGAGTCTGTTTTTATATGGCCATACGGTGCCAATTTGAAAACATTCAAATCGGCCCCATGGTGAAATCAGTTTTATATTTGAGTTTCAACAGACATTCACATTCGGGCCGTGGTAAAAGAGTAAACCAGGTACTTGCCGAAATGCCTGCAGACGAATATAGAAATATGACTCATCAAAAACAATCAACATGCCATATACTATACCACATTTCATATGGTCATGAAGATCTTTGTTGATTTATTAATAATCTATAAATCAATGGAAACACGTTTTATTCTGTATATGTTCAAGATCTTTTCCAATAATGGTCATAGAAACTTCAAACCTGATGCATATTATCCAATTAATAGCTGGTCTACTTGTTCAACCTTTGTTTTGGTGAAAAACATACAGTGGGAGAACAAGTATTTGATACACTGCCGATTTTGCAGGTTTTCCTACTTACAAAGCATGTAGAGGTCTGTAATTTTTATTATAGGTACACTTCAACTGTGAGAGACGGAATCTAAAACAAAAATCCAGAAAATCACATTGTATGATTTTTAAATAATTAATTTGCATTTTATTGCATGACATAAGTATTTGATCACCTACCAACCAGTAAGAATTCCGGCTCTCACAGACCTGTTAGTTTTTCTTTAAGAAGCCCTCCTGTTCTCCACTCATTACCTGT
>JACXGI010014747.1:8427-18459 GCA_016801175.1 Esox masquinongy | reverse complement strand
TACCCATATAAACATATCCATATCCCAGGTAGGAGGCTAATGATTACCCATAATGATTACCCATATAAACATATCCATATCCCAGGTAGGAGGCTAATGATTACCCATAATGATTACCCATATAAACATATCCATATCCCAGGTAGGAGGCTAATGATTACCCATAATGATTACCCATATAAACATATCCATATCCCAGCTAGTACAGATGTTGGGATGAGGGTAAAGAGGGAAGGAATAGAGATGTAAGAACTGTTGTACATTTTTGTAAGTGATTTTGCATTGTCATATTCAACCATACATGTTTGAACTGGAGTAGGCTACTGTACAATGGATTTGAATGACCATGGTATCTGGATATTATTGTGAATGTCCTGTCTGGTGAAATGCGTTCAAATACAGAATGTATTTCCTAAGCATATACGTTAATTCTAATAATTTTAAGGGCTCAAATGTAATTGGACAAATTAACACAATCATAAATAAAATGTTCGTTTTTAATACTTTGTCAAGAATCCTTAGCAGGCAATGACTGCTTGAAGATTTCAACGGATTAATATCACCAAACACTGTGTTTCCTCCTTTGTGATGCTTTGCCAGGCCTTTACTGCAGCTGTCTTCAGTTGTTGTTAGTTTGTGGGTCTCTCTGCCTTAAGTTTTGTCTTCAGCAAGTGAAAAGCATGCTAGATCAGGTTGAGATCAGGTGACTGACTCGGCCATTGCAGAATATTCCAATTCTTTGCCTTAAAAAAACTCTTGGGTTGCTTTCGCAGTATGTTTTGGGTCATTGTCCATCTGTAAAGTGAAGCGCCGTCCAATCAACTTCGCTGAATTTGGCTGAATCTGAGCAGACAATATATCCCTATACACTTCAGAATTCATTCGGCTGCTTCTGTCTTCTGTCACATCATCAATAAACACTAGTGACCCAGTGCCATTGGAAGCCATGCATGCCCATGCCATCACACTGCCTCCATCGTTTTTTACAGATGATGTGGTATGCTTCGGATCATAAGCCGTTCTAAGCCTTCTACTTTTTTCTTCCCATCATTCTGGTACAGGCTGATCTTAGTTTCATCTGTCCAAAGAATTCTGTTCCAGAACTGGGCTGACTTTTTTTAGATGATTTTGGCCTTTCTATTCTTGTGGCTTATGAATGGTTTGCACCTTGTGGTGAACCCTCTGTATTTGCTCTCATGAAGTCATCTCTTTATGGTAGAATTGGATAATGATATGCCTACCTCCTGGAGAGTGTTTTTCACTCGGCTGGATGTTGTGAAGTTTTTTTTTTTTTACCATGGAAAGGTTCCTACGATCATCCACCACTGTTGTCTTCCATGGACGTCCTGGCCTTTTTGTGTGGCAGAGCTCACCATTGCTTTCTTTTCTTCTCAGAATGTATCAAACTGTTGATTTGGCCACACCTAATGCTCCTGTTATCTCTCTGATGGATTTTTTTTTTGCAGCCTTAGGATGGCCTGTTTCACCGCATGTTGTGGGTTCACAGCAACAGCTTCCAAATGACACAATGTCACTGGAATCAACTCCAGACCTTTTACCTGCTTAATTGATGAAGAAATAACGAAGGAATAGCCCACACCTGTCCAATTACTTTTGGTCCCTTGAAAAAGAAGGGGCTACATATTAATGAGCTGTAATTCCTGAACCCTTCCTCCAATTTGGATGTGAATACTCTCAAATTAAATCTGAGATACTGCACTTTAAGACCATATTAATTATTTAACTTTAACTTGAATATATTTTGGTAAACAGCAAAAATAACAAAACGTGTCAGTGTCCAATAATTCCCAGACCTAACTGCATACATTTTAAACCATTTATACAATAAAACAATTCATCTCAGATGCAAATCTGGCAAGTCTTGTTTCTTTAAATAGCACTATCATAGTGTAAAAATGCTCTTAGTTAAATTATCTTTAAAGAAATGAATACACTTAACACTCATATTTCTACAAGGGGTCTTATTAATAGTCCATGCCATTATAGCACAGTTTCTTTAAATGCAGTGTAATTCAGATACCTTATTGATAGTAATAATAATTGAAAGTAGTGATAAATTAGTAATTATAAAATCATATCATTACCACCCTTTTTATTTAGAATATTATCTGTTTCGAGAGTAGCAGCTGCATATAGTGAAATAACATAGTCTTAGTAACAAAGACACCTATCAAGAAATAAAGCAAAATTGTCCCATAAAATCTGTAAAACACTACTACTCTATTACGACAAAGACATTCCTGTTTTGGGTGCTTGATGTGGTGTCAGGTTTAGTGTAAAGGCAGTAAATCCTTGCAGTGCAGTGAAATATTGATATTTGATCAGTGAGAATCGCTCTCCAGAGCCACACAAGACCCTTGCTTGAAGGTCTGTCAGGCCCCAGGGAACCAGGAAGTCAGTCTATCACTAAAGTAAATGGAGTGGAAGAGAGGATGTGGGCTGGACGTGGATGCTACAATCTCTCACACACACACACACACACACACACACACACACACACACACTCCTGCACTCAATGAGATACACAATCAAAACTGTGAAGCTTTATAAATCAAATCTAATTTATTTATAAAGCCCATTTCACATCAGCAGTTGTCACAAAGTGCTTTTACAAAACACCCAGCCTGAAACCCCAAGGAGCAAGCAACAACAATGTTGAAGCACAGTGGCTAGGAAAAACTCCTTAAGAGGGGCCAAAATTTAGCAAGAAACCTAGAGAGGAACCAGGCTCGGAGAGGTGACCAGTCCTCTTCTGGCTGTGCCGGGTGAACATTTTAAGAGTACAAGTTGTAATAATTAATAAATGCATTTGGGCTGTGTCCAGAGTCTATAAAACCTAATCCAGGTCAGAAGCATGACCAGATGGACAAGAACACGGACAACCGGGTGGGGGGGGGGGGTCAGCGGAGTGGCAGCTGGAATCGTCAGGTATCGTCTTGATCTGCAACACAACCAGGAGGACTTTGGACAGGGACAGCAACAAATCTTTTATTCTTTGAACTGTTATTCAACCAAAAAAAACCCCAAAAACACAATAAAACTGGTGGACTTTTAGCAGGGATAGCTAGTAGTCATCAGGCCATGTGGAACTCGTAAGATTCAACAGCACTCCAGAAAAATTAGAGACAGCATTCTTTGCATCCAAAAGGGTACCTCGCTTTAGAATTCAGACTGAGCCAAGTCCTCCATGAACTGCTCCGAAGCCTTGCTACAGATAAAGTCCTCCATGAACTGCTCGGAAGCCTTGCTACAGACAAAGCACCATGTGGGACTAAATGACAAGCAGTTTGTTGACCAAGCATTCAAACAGGCCTAGCAGAATGTGGCTTATTAGAACTGTGGTCTAGCTCATTGCCCTCTTTTGAAAGGGGAATAAGGACAACAATTTTCATACGTTTCATACATTTACATTTTAGTTATGTAGCAGACACTCTTATCCAGAGAGACATACAATAAGTGCATTCTTCTTAAGGTGTTTCGGAAAAACAACATATTTTCTTCACCAAAGCCATTAGTTGGCAAAGTCAGTGCCAGAGAAATCAAACTTAAGTGAATTTTTTTTTTTTTCAGGGGGTGGGGGGACACAAGTTAATTAAGATACAGTACTCATCATAGAGGTTGGTTTTCAGACGTTTTCAGAAGATTCGCAGGGACTCTGCTGTCCTGGCTTCAAGGGGAAGTTTTTTTCCACCATTGAGGTGCCAAGACAGAAAAGAGTTTTGCCTTGGCTGAGCAGGAGCTGCCCACCCGTGAGGGTTGAGGCCAAAAGACATGAAGTGGCAGATCGGAGTGCACAGGTGAGGTTGTAGGGTTTAAGCGTAGCCTGCAGGTAGGGAGGTGCAGTTCCCTTTGCTGCACCATAGGCAAGCACCATGGTTTTATAATGGATGCAAGCGTCTACTGGAAGACAATGGAGCTTGCAGAGGAGAGGGGTGACATGAGGGAATTTGGGAAGGTTGATCACAAGACGAGCTGCAGCCTTCTGGATTAGTTATAGGGGCTTGATGGCACAAGCGGGAAGCCCAGCCAACAGTGCGTTACAATAGTCCAGACGGGAGATGACAAGTGACTGGATCAGAACCTGAGCCGCTTGCTGTGTAAGGTATGGTCTTATTTTGTGGATGTTGTGAAGCATGAATCTACAAGAGGAAGTCACTGCTTTGATGTTTGCAGATAAGTTATTGTCGAGTGTCACGCCAAGGTTCTTTGCGCTCGGTAAGGGGACCACCGTGGAGTTGTCAACTGTGATAGACAGAGCTGACTTGAAATCAGAGCAAACACAGCCAGTGGATAGGGAGTCATTTGGATGCCCAGACATCACAAGACACAGGACCTTGTCTGAAGAGAGAGGAGAGTAGGAGGTCTAGGAATAAGGTAGTTCATTGACAGGGCCAGAAGCCTGAACAGGTTGAGTGAAAGAGGGTTGGCAAGGTTGTCTGCCAATAGGGAAGAGGGATGTGGAGGAGCGGGAGGATTTAGGAGAGAGGAAAAGGTGGCAAAGTGTTTCCTGGGGTTAGAGGCAGATGCTTGAAATTTAGAGCGATAGAAATTGGCTTTAGCCACAGAAACACAAAGAGAAGGTAGAGAGAAGAGAATGAATGGATGACAGGTCCTCTGGAAGTTTTGTTTTCTTCCACTTTCACTCGGCAGCTTGCTGCCCTGTTCTGTTTGCTGTCAGTGAGTCAGTCAGCCATGGAAAGGGAGGGCAAAGCCGGGCTGGCCAAAAGGACAAAGGGACAGAGGTAGCTGAAAGAGGTGGAAAGAGAGTAGAGAACGGATGAAGAGGCAGACTCAGGAAACAGGAGGGAGAGATGATAGAATAGAAGAGGAGAGAGTAGAGGGAAAGAGAGAAGATGGCAACAACGTATTGCTCTCTGGGAAGGAGTTGAGTTAGCTGGGTTAGAAGACAGAGGGAGAGAGAATGAGACAAAGAAGTGATCAGAGATCTGGAGTGGAGTTGGAGTAAGATCAGCTGGGTTACAGTATCTAGTGAGGATAAGATGAAGTACATTGCCTGCCTTGTGGGTGGGAGGGGACTGGGAGAGGGTGAGGTCAAAGGAGGACGGGAGTAAAAAAGTAGATGTTGACAGAAATGAATCAAAGACAGGTGTTGGAAGGTTAAAGTCATCTATCACTGTGAGTGGTGAGCCATCATCTGGAAATAAGCTTAACAAAGTGTCAAGTTCATTTAGGAACTCTCCTGATGCCCCTGATGGACGATAGATGACAGGAATGTTAAGCTTTAGTGGGTTAGTGGTAGTGACAGCATGGAACTCAAATGAGGATATAGAAAGGGGGGGGTGGAAAGAGAATCTCCCCTTCAGAGAGATCAGAATACCTGTGCCAGCACCCCATCGACCGGATGTTCTGTGGGTTTGAGAGAACACCTAGTTGGATGGAGAAAGGGCGGCAGGGGTAGCAGTGTTTTCTGGGGTGATCCATGTCTCCATCAGGGCCAAAAAGTCAAGTGATTTAAAGGCAGCATAGGCTAAGATGAAGTCTGCTTTGTTGACAGCAGACTGGCAATTCCAGCGGCTGCCAGAAACCAGGGATTCCACATGGGTTGTATGTGAAGGATACAGTAGGTTAGAAGGGTTTGCATGACAGGGAGGGGAGCGTCTAAGGACGGGAATGGAAAACAAACACGTACTTATCAAAGCAACAGCAGAAAGGAAGAGAAAAGCTTATGAAACCAGACATTAACAACAAAGATACTCAAGTGGGAGAGTGATGTCTTCCTCTCTATCCTTCCTCGACTAACTCCCATAGAACAGCTCGGCGGAACGTCTTTGTTTCGTATGTTCGTAGTGAGCAGAGTGACCAGGTGACAGAAACTGTGATAATAAATGTAGACAGCTTCAAAACAAATGGTTCAGAACAGTGAGTCCAGCGGATGGGGTCCAGTATTGGACTGCTCAGCTATTAGCTCTAGGCAGGCTCTGCCCAGCAGCACCATTTTAGAAATTGTTTATTCTGCTGTATTTGCAACCAATAATGATGCACTTTTCACAGACATGTTGACCAAGAAATAGGTCACTGGCTGTGTTGTTGATGGAAAGAATGAGAGCACCAAAGATGTTTTGATTAATTGCCTACTGTGAGGATAGTCTTAGTTTGTAGCAGTGTTAAAGTTGTCTTGAAATAATATTATACTGTAGCTTACTTGTTGAATAGCTCATTACAGATTCACATTTAGTAGACTTATGTTGTTAGATTTAGTATGACAAAACCAAATGGTGTCCTACATAATCAGAAAAAACACGAACAGGAATTATTGGAACAGGACAAATCCGATTTTCAGGCCTCTTTGTTTGAAAACTTGTTCCCTATTGCAAGTGATAACACACAATTGAAGGTTATAGCATTCAACTGAAGGTTATATCACATTGAAGGTGAAAAAACTTAATTGAAGTTGATATCACTTCATTGAAGTTGATGTCACTTCATTGAAGGTGATAACACATCAGTGAAGGTGATACCATATTATTGAAGTTGATAACCCACCGTTGAAGGTGATAACACTATTGAATGTGATAACACACCATTGAAGGTGATAACACACCATTGAAGGTAGAAACACACCACTGAAGGTGATAACACACCACTGAAGGTGATAACACACCACTGAAGGTGATAACACACTATTGAAGGTGATAACACACCATTGAAGGTGATAACACTCCATTGAAGGTAGAAACACACCACTGAAGGTGATAACACACCACTGAAGGTGATAACACACACTGAAGGTGATAACACTACTGAATGTGATAACACACCATTGAAGGTGATGACACTCCATTGAAGTTGATAACACTCCATTGAAGTTGATAACACTCCATTGAAGTTGATAACACTCCATTGAATGTGATAACACTCCATTGAATGTGATAGCACTCATTGTGTAACAGATGTCCCCCCTTGCCTGTGTTAAATCAGAAGCTGGGATCAATACTCCTCAGAGAGCTGATTATCTGCTGATCAATGGGATGCCCAGCACTCTCCCTCTCACTTTCCCACTCATCTCTCTTCCCCTCTCTGTCTTTCTCTCCCTACTCTCTGTGTGTTTCAGTCTGTGTTGTCTGTGAAGATGTCTTGCTTTTTCTCTCATTTGCTTCGTAAGGTCCATTGGGCAGCATACCAACCATCCCTGACCCCTAACCCTGCAGACAATCCCTGACCCCTAACCCTGCAGACAATCCCTGACCCCTAACGCTGCAGACAATCCCTGACCCCTAACCCTGCAGACTATCCCTGACCCATCATCTGTCTCACCTCTCGCAGACCATCCCTGACTCCTAACCCCAAAGACCATCCCTGACCCTTAACCTTACAGACCCTACCTGACTCCTACGCTACAGACCATCCTGACACTTACCTACATACCTTCCTTGACCCCTCAACCCTACATACCATCCTTGACCCCTAACCCTTCCTTGACCCCTCAACCCTACATACCATCCTGACCCCTATCTTACAGACAATCCCTGTCTTCTACCCTACATACCATCCTTGACACCTCAACTCTACAGAAAATACTTGACCCCTAACCCTAAATACCATCCTTGACCCCTAACCCTAAATACCATCCTTCACCCCTAACCCTAAATACCATCCTTGACCCCTAACCCTACAGACAACCAATACAAACCACACAAATGACTGCACACTCAACCAGAAAGACAATATATTCATGTTTCTGTTTGTTGAAGTTTTCTTTACATCCTTGATATAATGTACAACATCCATGACCCCTAACCCTACAGACCATCCCTGTCTCCTATCTTCATACCATCCATGACCCCTAACCCTACAGACCATCCCTGTCTCCTATCTTCATACCATCCATGACCCCTAACCCTACAGACCATCCCTGTCTCCTATCTTCATACCATCCATGACCCCTAACCCTACAGACCATCCCTGTCTCCTATCTTCATACCATCCATGACCCCTAACCCTACAGACCATCCCTGTCCCCTAACCTTACAGACAATCTCTGACTCCTAACCCTACAGACCATCATTGACCCCTCAACCCTAGTGTGTCAATGTCACATATCTTTAAATATCTTGAAATGCCTAAGCAAACTCTTGGTTTGTATCCTACCTGGCAGGCCACTGCTAATATGGATCTGAGTCTGCTCCTCAGGCTCTCACTACTGGTGTTCCCCAGGGATCTGTTCTAGGTCCTCACCTCTTCCTTCTAAACATCCTCACATTGTCTTTCCTACCATTGCTATGTGGATGATACTTCATAATTCTCTCCCTTCTAACAATCTGCTGGAAGCATGCAGCACTGCATGCCTGGTTGACATCTGTAGTTGGATGTTGGCTCGCCACTTCAATCTCGACAAGAAAAAGCTGCTCCGGGGACCATTTGTATATGAATTATAAACCATTTCACAGATCATATTTCAACTCTGATGCCCTTCCAGAGGGCAAAGAACTTAATGTGACCCTGGACAACATGTAAATCACTGCAAAACAGGCTTGTACAGCAACTGTGCAAAAATGGATTATTCAGTCATGAAAATCTTTCGTTTAATTTATCTCATTCAAGTTATGTTATATATATAAAAATAAAGGAAAGTGATCTAAACCTTTTATTGGATTTTTCAGTAGATCCACCAACCAGAGTCTTTGGGGGGAAAAAACAGTTTAAACACTTGTCTTCAACTGATCCTGGTACATTCAAGTAATCAGGAATTAGAATACGGACAATAACTGAACTAATGTTTCTTGCTAGCTCATGAGTCCCACAATTTCCTGGCTGTCATGAATGTACAATGCCCATTGGGAGATTGTTAATAGCTTTCCTCACTTCACCCTATATGTTCCCCTTCCCTCTGTTCTCCTATAGGCTTCTCCAGTCTGTCCCTGACCGACCAGATGAGTCTTCTGCAGAGTGCCTGGATGGAGGTCCTCGTGCTAAGTATCGTGTTCCGCTCGCTGGCCTTTGAGGGGGAGCTGGTCTATGCTGACGACTATGTGGTGGATGAAGAGCATGCTCGACTATCCGGCCTGCTGGACCTGCATGTAGCCATCCTTCCACTGGTGCGGCGCTATAAGAAGCTACAAGTTGAGAAGGAGGAGTTTGTCACGCTCAAGGCCATCGCCCTCGTTAATTCAGGTTGTGCAAGAATGAAAGAGATGCAGAGATTAATAATTATTATATTTGCTGAAATATGTCATACCAATATAAACCTATTATTGGAAACAGCCACAGGAGACAGTCACCCTCAAGCTTGACAGTAGAGTACATCTGAATGGTAAATCTAAGTACCTGAGAAGTAATTAAAACAAACAAAGAAATAAATCAAACTCTATGTCACCTTCTCAGAGGGCAAACCCATCCACACAAGAGATAAGAGGCATCAGAAAGGTCAGCAACAAGGCTGTTTAATGACACACCCCAGTACTGTCACGGTGTGTGTGATTGTCATCGTGCATCTCTCTCCCCGCCCTCCACAGTTGGCAGATATATTTAGCATTTCATTAGGAAAACAGGGGCTGTCAATAAAATGTGTTAAGTGGAGTGGAATGAGCATCAGGGAGCGACGAGGCTCATTTGTTCCCCTGTGAAGAGGCCGTCATGGGGCCGACCATGTCCCCCTACCAATCAATGACTCTCCTGTCTGCCTGACGGTCTGACTGAGACATGACAAATGCTGAGCAGGGCACTTCCTATTCAGAATGAGAAACTCTCCACAGGGGTGGGACAGAGGGAGGGATGGAGGGGGTAGGGTTAGATGGATAAAATGATAGAGGGAGGAGGGAGGGGTAAAGAGGGGGATTAAGGGGTGGAAGGATGACAAATAAAAGGATTGATACATGGACGAGAAGGTGGAGAGAGGGATAAATGGTGGAGAGAGGGATAAAGGGGTGGAGAGAAGGATAGAGGGGTGGAGAGAGGGTTAAAGGGTGGAGAGAGGCATAAAGGGGTGGAGAGAGGGATGAATAGAGGGATGGAGAGAGGGATAGAGGGGTGGAGAGAGGGATAGAGTGGTAG
>JACXGI010014746.1:0-18657 GCA_016801175.1 Esox masquinongy | reverse complement strand
TCTGTTTTCATGACAGCCCTGTGTTACATTATTATACGTCTGTTTTCATGACAGCCCTGTGTTACATTATTATACGTCTGTTTTCATGACAGCCCTGTGTTACATTATTATACGTCTGTTTTCATGACAGCCCTGTGTTACATTATTATACGTCTGTTTTCATGACAGCCCTGTGTTACATTATTATACGTCTGTTTTCATGACAGCTCTACAGTTCTACATCCACAGGCTTGTGTGGTATGGACACGGCGCTCTTATTTGAGTTTGGAGTTAACAGATTTAACACATACACACACCCACACTTAAACTGAAGAATAATATGACGGTTTGAGTTTGACAGCGATCACTGTCACGGCCGATAGTCTGCCCTGTGATGTACTGTGGTAAATGATTACATATCGATAAGTTCTGAATTGTGTTCAGTGAAGGATAATACTAAGGACACTTTGTACAAGTTAAAGTGGTGTGAATTTGTGTATCAGAGTGTCCTTGTGATGTTGTGATTCAGTAGCTGAACATGACACTCTAAATCCTGAGTGTGCGATCACTAGCCTAACTGACATGACGGGTCATTTCCTGTTTCGTTGTGACTAGTTCCATGACCTTATCACTATGCAAGGTGGAAACAGGAAACACCGGTCTCTAAATTAATTAAATCATATCTAGAATCTGGACTGTAGATATAAATAACGATGAATATAGTTATGCCACGGTTTGGACAAATACATCCCTGTGTCGTTCACTTCAGAATTCAATCGGTACTCAGCAGTCTTCAAGAAAGAAGAAATATCTTGGTGTTGTCATTGGGCAGAGGGGTGGCCAAGGGTCGGGTTCGAAGAGTGGTCGGAGGGGTGGTCAAAGGGCAGGTGTGTGTGTGTGTGTGTGTGTGTGTGTGTGTGTGTGTGTGTGTGTGTGTGTGTGTGTGTGTGGTGGTGTATCTAAATGTATGCTGTATCTCTCTGTCTCTCTCTGTGGGTCTGTGTGATGTCACAGCTCTCTCTGTATGGAGGTCATTGCTAAGCGGCTTTACCCTGTGATGTTAGGTGTTTCCTGTTTACTGTTTGTTTGTTTGCATGCTTGCTTGTTTGTTTTGTGCCAGGGTCTGTTGTCCATCTGAAGGTCGTTGTCTGGATGTGCAGGGGCGTGAGGTTGTTACACTCCCAGATATTAGAAGGATGGGGGGGGGGGAGAGGGAACAGGGAAGGGAGAGAACAGATTTTCCTGCAGAGAGTTTATTGTTATATCACTGTTTGTCGAAGATTTCTTATTTCACTATTTAATGGTTTTGAATACAACCCCGTTTCCAAAAAAGTTGTGATGCATTGATGTGCAAATAATTTATCCCTATACTTAATTGAAAATACTACAAAGACAGCATATCAAATGTTGAAAGTGAGAAATGTTATTGTTTTTGGAAAAATATACGCACATTTTGAATTTGATGCCAGCAACACGTAATTCCACTTTCACAATGTCTCCTAACACCTGTTCCACCCAAACTCTAAACATAACCTAACCCTAAACCTAGCTTCATTTCTTAACCAAGACTATCTTTATAGTATAAGCCTTCAGCGGGCTAACTGTCCTCGAAGTGAAACCGAGAACCTCTAAGACTGGCCCTAACCTTAACCTTTATGTCATTACACCTTAACCCTTGTGTAATTACGCCTTAACCATTATGTAATTACGCCTTAATCCTTATGTCACTACACCTTAACCCTTATGTCACTACACCCTTACCCTTATGTCATTACATCTTAACCCTTATGTCACTACACCCTTACCCTTATGTCATTACATCTTAACCCTTATGTCACTACACCTTTACCCTTATGTCATTACATCTTAACCCTTATGTCACTACACCTTTACCCTTATGTCATTACATCTTAACCCTTATATCATTACGCCTTAACCATTATGTGATTACGCATTAACCATTATGTCACTACACCTTAACCCTTATGTAATTACGCATTAACGATTATGTCTCTACACCTTAACCCTTATGTCACTACACCTTAACCCTTATGTCACTACATCTTAACCCTTATATTATTACACCTTAAAGTACCCCGGATCTGGGGTACCTCTGTTACTTAATTAAATTCAGTCTTATACGAGAATGGTAGGCCCTATGTGGGTATCCAGGGTGTCTGCTGAAAGCTGAGAGTCTTGTCTTTCCAGCGGTGCCTTCCAATCTTTGGTGTGACTCACTAGCATAGAAATCTACCATGTTGTTATTACACATAACCTATTACACAATTAATTGGGATCATTTTGTGTACATTATACCTCTAAATCATTAAAATAGTAGATCAGGGTTTTGTTCCACCAGGGCCCTGTATTTTACAATGGATACACCCCCTCCCTGAAAAACGGAAACAACTCTTAAACCACAGTTATTACCATACTCTGTCAATGTGCTGTAGTTGCTGTAATATTTCATTTTTATGTTTTTGGAGGGATGATGGGAGCTTGACTGGCTGTTGTATGCAATGGTTAAACTGGCAGTCAGTACAGTTCAGTTGTGTTGGGAGGACAGTTAGGACTGAAATCGTATTAGTCCATTCACAATGAAGGGGTTAACCCTTATGTCACTACACCTTAACTATGTCATTACATCTTAACCGTTATATCACTACCCCTTAACCCTTATGTCACTACACCTTAACCCTTATGTCATTACATCTTAACCATTATATCATTACCCCTTAACCCTTATGTCACTACACCTTAACCCTTATGTCATTACATCTTAACCATTATATCATTACCCCTTAACCCTTATGTCACCACACCTTAACCCTTATGTCATTACATCTTAACCGTTATATCATTACCCCTTAACCCTTATGTCACTACACCTTCCGCACGCCAACTGGTCACTGGCCTGGACATCTGTTTTCTTTCAGGCATCTACTGAAGACGGAGCTGGGCTCTTTCTTCACTGAATACCTCCAGGTAGGAGTCTGTTTCACTGGCGTACTAATGTCAGCAGTATTTATCGAGACATTGCTGAGACTTATTATTGTATGATTAAACAGATACTGCATTTTTATGTCGGCTTCAGTCTAAGGCCACCTTTTTCCTCTTCAGAACCAGCTGCTCACAAAGGGAATGGTGATTCTGAGGGACAAAATTCGCTTCTACGAAGGTAGGTATGCTCGTATGTTGCTGAGACAATGAACCCGCAGGCTGTTGACGTGTCCGTGGGCGTGTGTGCGTGTGTGCGTGCGTGTGTGTCATGACAAAGGCCTTTGAGGTTCTGTAGTCATCTTTGATTCATGGTCAAGTGGCGACATCACTCAGACCCACGCTGACACCGATCACACCTTGATACGGCTGACGTGCTAATGTCATGGTGACCAGCGTGCAACTAATCTCAGAGTTCCCGTGTGTGTGTGTGTGCGCGTGTGCGTTTGCGTGTGCGTGCGTGTGCATGCATGGTAAGACAGGCGGTTGGGCGGACCTTAGGAGGCTGGTTAATTAGGGAGGACAAGCTCAAAGAAATGGCTGGAGTAGAATAAAATCTAACGATGTTCAACAGATCAGACAGACCATGGTCATGTGACTGACACCATTCCAGATGTGGTGACATCCTCCCCTTCCTGTGGGCTCACGCTACAAAAACTCACTGCTTCTTATGTTTGTGGGTTTTCTGCAACTTCCTCAGAGATTCACGATAACACTGCTGTACATCAGTGTTCACACAGTGTTGTGTTTTTCAACACTCCTTTGAGTCTGGGCTAAAAAGCCCCCACCTCATTTTTTTATACAATTCCTCTGTTGATGTCTGATTGGTTGTTTCAACTTCCTGGTTGTCCACTATTGATGTCAGTAGTTGTTTTAACTTCCTGGTCATCCACTTCATATCTGATTTGTTGTTTTGACTTCCAGGTCAGAAGCTGTTGGACTCCCTGGCGGAGACATGGAACTTCTTCTTCTGTGATGTTCTGTCCATGCTGCAGGCTATCTTCTACCCTGTGCAGGTACTTGGACATTTCTACAACTAAACCGCAACGTACAGTACATTTAAATGTCCGACAGGGAAGTCCACATCTAAAACCTAAAAGAAGGCACATCTAAAACCTAACCAGCAGACCTGGAAAAAACACTTTAACAATCAATCAATCAAATGTATTTATAAAGCCCTTTTTACATCAGCAGTTGTCACAAAGTGCTTTTACAAAACACCCAGCCTGAAACCCCAAGGAGCAAACAACAACAGTGTTGAAGCACAGTGGCCACAGTGATTACATTAGAACATACAATAGAATGTTGAGTAGCCCAAAGCATGAAATGTTTGTGTGTCCATCTCTGTCCTTATGCATGTGTGTGTGTTATATGTGTGTGTGTGTCACATGTCTGTGTGTTACATGTCTGTGTGTTATCTATGTGTTATGTTTGTGTGTGTTATGTGTGTGTGTGTTATGTGTGTGTTTGATGTGTGTTATGTGTGTGTGTGTGTTGTGTGTGTGTGTTATATGTGTGTGTGTGTTATATATGTGTGTGTGAGTGATATGTGTGTGTGTGTGTTTGATGTGTGTTATGTGTGTGGGTGTGTTGTGTGTGTGTGTTATATATGTGTGTGTGAGTGATATGTGTGTGTGTGTGTTTGATGTGTGTTATGTGTGTGTTGTGTGTGTGTGTGTTATATATGTGTGTATATGTGTTTGATGTGTGTTATGTGTGTGTTGTGTGTGTGTGTTATATGTGTGTGTGTTATATATGTGTGTGTTCTCCACCAGGGTAAGGAGCCGTCGGTTCGGCAGCTGGCCCTGCTTCACTTCAGGAACATCATCACTCTGAACGTGAAGCTGGAGGACGCGCTGTCCCGACCACGAGCCCGTGTCCCCCCTGCCATCATTCAGATGCTGCTCGTGCTACAGGTGGGGGGGTTGAGACACACACACACACACACACACACACACAGACACACACACTGCGTGCACAGAATATGATCCTATTGGACTGATGTATGTGAAGTTATGTGCAGTCTGTTCTCTTGGTGGTTATCAGTAAGAGCTGTAGGGAGTCTCACAGGAAACGGTCTCAATGTGAAATCTGAGTCTTGTTCCCATGACTGCTGTTGACCCCCACCTCAGTGTGCGTGTATGTGTGTGTACGTGTATGTGTGATATCGTTGGAGTGCCTGTTTGACCAGATGTGCTGTGTCTCCCCCAGCCACCAGGAAGCAGGAGAAAACCGGAGCAGAAGATCACTAGATCAGATGAGATTATTGGGTAGAGACCGACTAGAGAAGGAGGCAGGGAAGATGACAGGGAAGGAGACAGGGGAGGAGACAGGGAAGGAGACAGGGAAGGAGACAGGGAAGGAGACAGGGATAGCGATCGAGAAGGAAGGAGAGATGGAGAAAGGCTGAGAGAGATGGAAGATGGGAGAGAAAGAGAGTGGGATGGAGTGACGGAGAGGTTGGATAGACAAGACAGACATAGCTTGGTGTTTAGAATGTTGGTCCAAGAACTATGAGGTTGCAGGAGTCACCGTGACAACAGTGTCAATCATCTGCAGTGGTGTACCTGGGCAAGGCACTGAAGTGATGCTTAGGTGTGTGCAGTCGCTCTAGATTAGAGGGTCTGCCAAAGGACAACACGGTAATGCACACTATCAGATACGTCCTCTGTAGAACACTAGCTCCGCTTTAGCCCGGGCTCGGTGTTAGCACGGATCTCATTAGCATTCCTGCTGGAACACAATGTCCCGGCTTGATAATGTATGCTAACACACACACACACACTCTAGTTTGACAAGCCAGGGTGAGGAGGGGTGAGGGAGGAAACATGTCACCCTGCATCACATCACCAACCTCTCACATCACCAACAGCTAGTGGGACAGGCAGCTTTGGACCGGCTTTGATCCAGGTAATGTGGACCAAGACCCCCCCCCACACACACACACACACACACACACACACACACACACACACACACACACACACACACACACACACACACACGAGTTCATAATTAGGACAATAAAGATATCAGTTATAGTGTCTGGGCATAGTCAAACAGTGTGTGCGTGTGTGTGTCTGGGTGTGTGTGTGTGTCTGGGTGTGTGACAGTTTGTTTTTCTATGTCTGTCTCTACTCACAGCGTTGTGTCCTTGTTGTGAACCCAAGCAGAAAACCCACAGCATAATGACAACCAGGGTTGTGTGTGTGTGTGTGTGTGTGTGTGTGTGTGTATTAATGCATGTGTTAGGTCAGTAGGCCTACAGTAAGCATGTGAATTGTCTCCCCATCCATGAAACCAGTTCTATTTCTAGTTCCTCTCCTCAAAGGACCCATTCAGACTGGCTTTGAGTAGACCTCACAACATGACCCAAGTCAGAATGTTTAATGGACTTAAAGATGCATTCCTGTATTCTCGCCACTAGTTGTAAAGGTGGTGCTGTTGAGTCACACACAAGTGGACAGCCCCTTTGCCTTCAACACACATCAATGACGTTTTTCACCTTAAGCAACATCTGACTGTACTTGAAGTTTTCCTTTCTTTTTGGGATGGGGGGGTAGTATTTGCATAAGATCAAACTGACTCGCTATGCCCGTATATAGTGTTCTTTAGCCCCCCTAAAATATTAATTACCCCACCCCTAAATAAATCAATATATCAGTCAATATATTTTCTCTGTGATTTCTTTTTTTCGTCAACCGTTCCATCGCATCTTAAACTCCTTACAAATTGTATAGAATCGTGTTCATTTGGCAGCATGTTCAGTTGAGTTTGATGCTTTGAACATAACTCACTCATCTGAAGCGAGTTCTCTTCTGTAAATAGTAGCTAACATCTCCCTACTATCCGCCACCCCCATTATCGGACGTTTCTAGTGGTCGGAGACGTAAATCCTCTCAAGTTCAAAATGTAAATGCACTGGAAAGCAACATTACGTTTTGCTAATCAATATACCCTTTCAGCTAGCCCACCACCATTTTTGCCGGACCGCGTAAGCGGAGCCGGCTAAGAAGAGCGAATGTCTCTTACTGACTGAGTGATTGACTACCCCTTGTTAAATAGCATAGTGGTTAGAGAAGCTGACTTGTGAACTATAGGTCCCGAGTTTGTATCTCCTTGCAGGCGAAGTGAAGTACGCATTATGAATTATTTCCGTATAGATGACAACTTCGCTGGCTAAAACCATTAGTATCTACATTATAGTAAGCCTGAAATAAAACAGTTTACGGTTATATTGCGACTGTTTCTGGTGGATTTTCAAAGTACGCATCCGTGCATGCGTTTTGGGTCAGGATAGACAAACACATTTGCTGGCTTAACAACGTAGTTACGTTATAGTAAGCCTTAACTGAAACTGTGTATGGTTATATTGCGACTGTTTCTGGCATGGAAAAGTTCATCTTCAGTCTCGCTAGCAATTGCTCAATTCTTATGATTATTCCTAGGAAGTTAGTAGATACTAGTAAGCCTATTACTGGCTTAATAAGCTGTTAAAACGGCCAGTGGCAAAAGCAATACAGCTCATAGATGCTATGGTGGAGGTAAACTTAATAAGAAAAGAAAGTCAGTTTAACACAATCCTCAATGGAGTTTAGCGACTACTGAAACGTGTAATGCCGTGGCGTAGTGGTTAAAGATAGTGTCTATCATGTGGAAGACCTGAGTTCGAATCTATTGAGAGCAATGACATTTATTAATTATTTCTGGTAGATTCCACGATTTTCTCAGCTTTTCACTTGATGAAAAAGTTAGTTATCGTTGCCTTTATTGATAGTTATTGTATAAATGTCATTCATGAATGAAAGAAAAAAGTATGTTGTTTTGCCATGAAAGAAAAAAATACGTTCTTATGCCATGAAATGAAATATCTTTGGCAGACTCGCTAGCAGTTGCTCAATTCTTATGACTATTCCAGTAAGTTAGTAGATACCGGTAAAGCTTATTACTGGCTAATACGCTGTTAAAACAGCCAGTGGCAAACGCAATACATAGCTGCTATTTGTGGTGGAGGTAAACTCAGTAAGAAATGTTATTCAGTTTAACTGTATCAATGTCATTCACGAATGGCCAATTAACTATTAAAATGGCCAGAAGCAAAAGAGGATTTGTTCAGGATAGAGACAAGAGGCTATACTGACACCCGGCAAATGTACAGCTCCGTGGTGTGGTTATCGACACAGCCTTTCACGTGGGCGACCTGGGTTCGAATCTTGAGATGGCAACGCTTTCTATTGCGGGCCGGCTGAACTAGGCTTGCCTGGTTTCTGGTTTATAGAAATGTATGGAGGTTAAAATATTTTAATGAGATTTAAAAAATGTCATGTATGGAAATTGTTTTAGACAAGTTGCAATTTGTGAAATTCCACTTGCGCGACAGACCAGGTGTCATTTATGTTCAATTCTTCAGTTTCAACGGAACACAATTGCAAAACTGCGTGTTTCACAGATTCATGTTGGTTTGTGTTTGAAGTTAACGTATTTCAACGTATTCTGTTCAGAGGAACGGTTATTAAATGTTTCTTTTTTTAATTATGATCAATTTTTTAATTACGATATTTCCGAGATGAATAGGCTAATGACTAAATCTGCTTTGAAATGATTCAGAGAAATCGCGTTTAGAAACAGAATATGTATGTTGATGTTCATTTACTATAAACTATAGGCCTAGTTTACAAAAGTATTTTGGCTACATAGTACAGCCGTTTTTGTGCCTTTTGTTGGTGTTGGATAAATGAGGACAGAGTGACTTTAATTTCTTTATTTGGATAGAATTTAAATCATATTAGATCAGTGTCTAACACAAACTTTTAGACAGGTATACTTTTAGCCAACCTTGACAAAAAATAGCCTTATTTTCGTAGATTTTACACCCATTGTTACTCTAAAAATACATGATGAAAATATGTTTTGGAGAGTATGCCCAGACCCCCCAAAACGAGGCTTAGCCCCCCTATCCATGAATTTCTAGTGACGTCCCTGCTCTGTCTCTACCTACAGAGTTGTCCATACACAGTAGACACCATTCTAGCTGAGGGGTTTGTTTTGGACAGCGGGTTTCTGGAGTTCAGAGGTTACACAGACAGAGGATACAAATAACCACCAATGATTACATTTGTTTCTTCGCATTTCCACTGCTTTTTCTTATTGCCCTTTGCTGTACTTTAAAGAGCTGTCATCTGTGCTCAATTTCTCACAAACCTACTCAGTCTCTGCATTGACGTCATTACTATGGGAAGTACATTGATGTGGTCCTTCTCAACCCTAGCTAAACGAGATGTTTGGGTTGCGGTTAAATGAGTCAGCGTGTGACCCAGTGACACTTCCCCTTTCTCAACGAGTTATCCTCTCTCGGGTTTCTGTTATTGACAGAGTAGTTCTGGTAAAGGAAGTGTTTCTGGAAAGGATTTAGCTTAACTGAGCAGGCCCAAAGCAGACTTAAGGTTTGACCTGGTGAATGGATTCTGGCTAATGGCCCTGTAGTAGTTTTCCATGTTTGGCACATAATTCCATTACTGTCAGTAGTTGGCACCGAGGGGGAGAGTTACTGGTAGTCCTGATTCACAACTTCTCAGCCACTGTCCTTCATCTCAGTGTTTATCCAGGCTGGTGTTGCTCTTTGGGGCTTTGGGCTGGGCATCAGTCACAGCACTTACAACAGCTGATGTACAAAGGGCTTCATAAAATAAATATGATTGATTGATTGTTAATTCCCCTAAACTGACTCTTGTCCTCCATTCTCTTAAACAAAACACCAGTGCCTTCACCTCGTGAAAGTTACTCACTTCCTGTTTGTCTACCTGAGGTTATAGAAGCTAGGACTCTGTAAAGGCTGTATTCTACCTAGGGTTGCACAATTCCAGGAACTTTTAATAAACTCGCTGTTTTTTGGTTTCCTGGATTCCTCGAATCAGGGTGGACATTCGGAATCATCCAACTTCAGAGAACTTATTGAAAACCTCAAAGTTTGCAGATCCCAGCTGAACAGTGGTGCAGTGTTGATTCCGCCTGTGTTTGGTATCAAACTATAAAATGTGTCTCCCCATGTTCTTTAGGGTGTGCATGAGTCTAAAGGTGTGACTGAAGACTACCTGCGACTGGAGGTTCTAGTCCAGAAGGTGGTGTCTCCCTATCTGGGAAGTCACGGACTCTTCTCCAACGATGGGTCCTCCATGCAGAACTCCTCCTGTGTACTGGGTCAGTAGACAAATAATTAACCACCTGAGAAAAAGAGATCTCGTCATGGTCGTTTTTTGTCCACTTTCTTTATTACCTAGCATATTTTTTTTTGACTGTCAGATTTAGAAATAAAAAAAAAATCCGAGAAATGTACCGTGTCTCCTTTTTCCTTCCCTCCACAGAAAAACGGCTGCAGCGGCGGTGGCCCAAACCAGTCGACAACCACACGAAGAACCCGGTGGTCCGTTCCCAGTCCTACAACGTGCCCATGCTGACCCCCGTGGTGGAGTACGACGTGGAGACGGGCTCCATCGGCAGCATCGGCATCCGGCGCCACTCTGTCTGTGAGATGACCTCCTGTCTGGAAGAAGGCTCCGTGACCGACACCGCCGCCGTGTCCTCGTTGGTCTCCACAGCCCAGCCAGGACCCCCGTCCTCGGACCTTAGCTTTACCGGGGTGGGTAGTGGAAGTCTGGATCTCTGTGGGTCTGTGGAGTCTTTGGCTTCCAACCTGCGGCCTTCCGCCCCCTCCACTTCCATCTTCCAGAACTCACCAGAACCGTTCCTGCAGGGCGGGGCGGAGTCAGTGGTGTCCCCCTTGGTTCTGTGTCAGTCTCATTCGGGTTCGGCGACGGGATCTATCCCCAGCTGCTCCTCCAGCCCGGAGACCGTGATGGACCAGATATTCAACTGTACGGACTCAGACCAGGACGGGATCTCAGACCAGGATGGGATCTTTATAGAGTTCTCTAACCGTCGTTGCTCTGACTCCTCTGGGTACAGTGGGGGTCAGAGTGTGGTCTAACTCTTCCAGAATTCCCTGTTTTTTCTAGAAATTCCATTTGGATGATTACAGATTCCTTACTGTTTATTCTTGCCTGATTTCTGGAAAATCTGCCTACGGTGAGAATTTCACAGTTCTTCTAGCGCCCAACTCCAGTTGATACCTAGTCACCCAGTGATTTGACACTGTGGACCTAGATGGATTTGGATCATCTCAGGCAGACTGGGGTCAGTAGTCCACAGTTTTTTCAAGATCTCCAGAAATGTCTGTTCGGTCACAAGACACCAGAGATCTTCTTCCCAGTGGCTGTTACCCTGGCATCTCTACCGGCAATATTTCCTGAAAACATCACACACTTTTCTAGGCCATTTTTTTGTGAATCTTTCGAAACTCCCTTTTATATATATATATATATAAACATTGTTTATTTTTAAGATTATTTTTTATCTTGCTTTGTGTTGGCATTAATGATAGCCTGGGACCAGCTCCATTTATATTGACAACTCTGTATCAATCTGTTTGACATGAGTCTTGGGGAGGGGTCAAAGGTTGACAATTACTCACCTGGTCCCTAGTACTAATACAGTGATCCCCGGCTGTGTATTTATCTCTGCCTCAACACTGCCCCCATGTGTACCAGGTGTGTGTTTGACCAGAGTTTGGACTACAGGGCAATGTGCTTGCCCTGTGAAAGACCTGGTGGCGCAGAGGTAGGGCTCTTTGCTCATAGGCAAGTGATCGTGGGTTTGAATCCAGACAGAGGGTGGTGAACTGTGAGTCAGTTGCTTGTTGATTCCTTGGCTTCTCCCTCCTGTGAATGATTAACAGCCCTTATGGAGATGTTGACCTTGCTATGTCCTTGCCTCTGGGGCAGGTTCAATGAAACCAACACAACCTAATATAAAACTGTGTGCTTATGGTGCCAGGAATTTACCCCAGACACGTTCACGCTATGATCAATTATCCTCTGAGTTTTTACATTGTGAGTCGCAGAAATGTTCCCAAATTCACAACCAAGGTATGACCTCTGCATTTGAAGTGATTGTACCTGAGAGATGCAAACACTTCACGCTCTCCTTTGACCCATGGAGTCACACCCATGTTCTCTCTAATGATTCAGAATCTCAGAAGTTATTTTGATGATTTATAGCATTCATTTACTTCTGTGACAGTCATGCACAACTATGGAGTTGGTTATTCTGATCTGAACTATCATTTGATGGACAAGGCATTTAGGATTTGTTACACTAAACCTCTGTACTCTTGACACTTAATGGAGATGGTTTAAAAAAGATTTTTGGTCTGTTCATTTCTAAAGGGAACTTGGGGCAGACGTTCTCTGAAACTTCTCCAGAATTAATATCTAAAGGTGTTTTTCTGTCCGAGCTGCCATGATTGCTGACACATTGCCTATATGCGCACGTCTACAGAACTACACAGGGCTGCCAATGCTTAGTGTGTATGAAACTTGACTTTCCTACAAGCTAAAACATTTATGCAGATTTTGTTATGATTAACAACTTTCCACATATCTTTTCCTGTTTGGTTGTCTTAATTTATATAGGTTTATTTCAATTGCAATCAAGAAATAGAATAATTGTATCTGACCCAGTGTCTAAAGCCCTGTTTATACCTGCCTCCAAAATGCATATTTTTTCCTTATTTTGATATTTGTCTCTTTACACTTACAAGATCTGATCGCTGTCAGATCGCAATGCGTCTTTTGCCCATAACAGTCTAATGTGAGCACAATCAGAATGTGGACAAAATGTGGACCAAGGCTTCATGTTAGGGCCAGGTATAAATTGGGCTTACGAGTGGTGATTTATAAAGAAATGTACAGTATGAAATATATTTAAAGAAAGTGATTTGTAAATAATGAATTATGCATCTCAAATGGCACACTATTCTCTACATCACGGGATATCAAACTTTCTGGTGGGGACCATTTTTGTCATAGCTAATTAATCAGGGACCCCAACCATGACCTGAACCCAGCTGGAAAGATTTTGGCTATGCATGTCTGAGCGAACCAACACTTGTGATGTGTGTTGAAGTACTTCAGATGACAACATCTCTTTGAGCTCCTGGGCTCATTTTTCTCAGGTTATACACATCAGATCAGATCTTTCACCCAGCTGATCAGACTGGCCAACTAGAAGAATCGGGCTGCCTATGTTACCACAGCCAGGGGTGCCCCTAGCCTTTTGGGGGCCCCGAAGCAAAATTTGATTTGGGCCCCAACAGTCGGGCCCTATGAGACCGCTGACGTGATGTGACGTTAGCGGTCTCATAGGGCCAGACCGTTGGGGCCCCAAATCAAAAGTATGCCTGGAACTGGCCTTGGCTGCAGCCATTGGGTCAGTCAACAGTAGAGCATTACACAGGCAATAGGGTGCCATTTGGTAAACAGAAGATGTTTACCAATGGCACCCATGTATGCTGGGAAAACATAAAATGTAATGCGTCGAAAACAGGACTGGACCCAGAGTGACCTATTGGTGTCAATTTTTTTATTTTCCATATAAAAATCTAGAATTGATAAAACAGAACAGTTCACAAAAAGTTGTCATTTTTTTCATTAACATAAATATGCAGACCGCTGAAGAGGGAATTGCAATGCAAACAAGGGTACATCTGGATTGGCCACCCATTCCCATACGTGGTACACTACTTTCAATCAGGGCTCTGTACAGGAGTAGTATATACTAGGGATTAGGGTGCCAAATTGGACACTTTCAGAGTAATTTACTACATTTTCAGTCTCAAGTGTTTCCTTTTAACACAGCAAATTGTATCTTTTCTCTTGGAACTACAAAGCATAACTGACAATCTATATTTAAAAATAAAAAAGGAACAAAGCACAATGCCAAAGAAAAAGCTACATCAACACACTTTTTGCTTAAAGCATTTTCAATTATTTGAAACCAAAACAGTTATTTTTTTTAAAGCATGTGCTATAATACATTCTTTTCCAGCAAATAAAATGCTCTTTGGTCATTGTCACGCAGACTGCCACACAAAAAAAGTAAAAAAGGCTCTTATTTTTAACAACAATAGCTTGTTTGACATCAAAATGTAACATTTTCCTTTTCTTCTTTAAACTTCTTTAAAGTGCACATTGTCAGGCATTCAAAACTTTAGCGGCTAACGTTGACTGTCAACATCCGCTAGTTCGAGGACCTTCTGGTCTGTCCAAACCTAAAGATGCCCGCCACTCTGTCTGTGTAGCGCTGCAACCTATTGCTTGAAATACAGTTTAACCATTGACAGAACCACTAATAGAACACAAATGTGCTGTGAAAAAGCCACACAACAGAGAATACTATACCAAGAGGATGTAAAAGAAACATTTCAACTGGGCTGTGCTGACCACTGAGCCATGCCTTACTGGTTTTCGTGTACAGAAATGACAATGACAGTAACGTTCAGCCAGACTGCACGCATTACCCCTCTATGTCTGGTGTGGAAAACAGGTCAGACAGTACCGCACAGTCTCGCCCCGAGAGTAACAGTTTACGCATTATTGTCTGATGGCAGTTGTCGGCCCCAGGCCGTCGGCTGTGGCAGGTCAGATTTCCCCCGCTCAACGCTGAGAACCAGCCTGGTTATGCATTAGCCGGTGTTGAAGTGACCTAACGAGGCGGGTACAGAACACACAGCCGACCCGGCTCTCTCCCTTTCCCCCGAAAACTGGTTTCTGCCGGGCTGAGGGTAGGATTGGAGTGGCGTTGTCCGACGCCTGCCCAGCCAGCACAACTGTCTCAGAGGACTTCTGAGGGAAACGTTAAATCTATCTTAGCAAGCTATAATTTATTTATGCATCATAGCTGCCACGCAGGCTGATCTGTACGTAACGTAGTTTTCTCATTCACAACTTTGGTGTGCTGTGGTTGTCGTCGAGGGCAACAGCAAACGGAAAAAAACAAAAACAGATGGAGGCTACGAGAAAGTGGAAACAGTTTTTTGTGTACGTAGGTCCATAATAAAAAACAAAAAAACATTTTCATTATTACCAGTCCATGATTTGAAACAACCCCTCGCAGCAGTTCTCACAGTGAAACGACTGTGTGTGTCTTGTGTTGTTGCGGCCATATGACCATAGAGCTGCACTGTAATGTTGGTGCGTGGTACCTATATACTAGTCTATACATGCCGTACATAACGCGCACACACACACACACACACACACACACACATACACACACACACATGCACTGAAGTGCTGTAACATCAACCTTGTTTTTGTACAGTTTTTTTGTTGACTGAGTTGTCTTGCTATTTCCCGAGCGGTCCCACTGAGAACACAGAAACCTGTATAGCTTAAAATAATACTTTTTTTTTGTTGTTTTTTTTTAAACATAATTTTTTTTTTCCTAAAACAAAATACAAAGAGAAAAAAAAAAACACTGAAAGGGTAAAATAAATATATCTTGAATTGCACAAGTGAAATGAGCGAGCACTGATAAGTCTGAGAGAACGGGGCTGTGTGTCAGTCCATAGAAACAGAGAAGCCCACCGTCAGTCAGTGAGAGAGGAGGACAGCGCCCTCACGTGGCCGGAGAATATATCACCAACCGGAGAGCCAGTCGTATCCATTCAGTTTACTGTCATGATTTGATCTTCCAGAGCTGAGGATGAGAAGGTGTGTTCAATTATTTCTTCATACTGATACATAGACAGCCTTCATTTCAAACAGGGCACCGGTACTGAAATGAACCTTTCAAACACATCTGGGTTGCCTATGTTAATTCATCCAGTCTGCTATGACAACGCTAGTCCCTTTCCACGGTGGCCCCAAGAAACGTGGCGTGTGCTGAGAGCTGAGAATCTTGATACTGGATAAACCCCTCCTTCCCGAAAATCAAAAAAACAACTGCCAAAACCCAGCAATTAACATATTAATTTAATGTGTTATATTCTATGAATTGTGTCATAAGTCATATTTTTGGGGGGAGCGGGAGAGGGGGTGCCTAGCTGGCTTGCATGCAACAGTTAACTGACAGTCAGTAGAGTTCAGTTGTGTCGGTTGGACGTCTGGGTGAGATATTGACTGCGTTAACATTGAAGGGGTTAAGGTCCACACAGTCCTCTCTCACCTTCAGGTTGAAGCCCAGCAGATCACTGATAACTCCAGACACAGCGGACAGGATGACCACCTGGGTGATGTTGTAGAGGAGGGGGTTCATGGTCAGACCATAAAGCCTGAACGGAGCATCCAACTCCTGAAGGAGGTTGAGGGGCGATGATTAGCGAAAAACAGAAAGGAGCTATATCAGGTTAAATAGTGTGTGTGAGGGGGAAGGAGAAAAAAGACTGACATAGAACGAAAGACAGACAGAGGATGACACAGACAGACAGACACAGAGAGACTTGAGAAAGACCGACACAGACAGACAAAGACTAACACAGACAGACAGGGAAAGACTGACACAGACAAACAGACAAAGACTGACACAGACTGACAGACAGACAGGGAAAGATAGAAACACAGAGAAAGACTGACACAGACCGGCAGACAAAGTGTGACACAGACAAACAAAGACAGACAGAGAAATACTGATACAGACAGACAGACAAAGAAAGACTGACACCGACAGACAAAGAATGACAGACAGACAGACAGATGAGCTAGCCATACCTTCAACAGTTTGGTGGCAAGCTTCAGGACATTGTTGACCAATGTCAGCTCCTCCTTTTTGTTGGGCTTCTTCTCCATCTTCAGGTACAGATTGATCTGGTGGAAAGACCAGCCCCAGTCAACACAACTTAAGCTTCACCATGCCCTGTTATCCGCCAGGTGTTCAAATCCCAGGCGCAGCGTACAACAATCTGCACCACCCGCTGCTCGACTCCCTGGGCATCGTCGTCATGCCTCGACCAGAATTCAAACACCTCTGTATGTGTGTGTGCGTGTGTTCGCATGTGCATATGTGCAGCCTACTTGTTCTGTGAGTAAGAGGGAGGTGTTGCTGTATTTCTTGCTGGTCTCCGAGCCCAGGGTGACAAAGCGGAGCAGGAACAGGGACAGGGAAGAGCACCAGATCACCAGCTCCCAGTTGTAGTGGCAGTCAAGGAAGGTCTCGTGGACATGGAGTAACTAGAGAGAGGAGGTCAGGGAAAAGAGCAAGGTGGTCAGTCTACACTGGTGGTCAGTCCACACAGGCGGCGTACAGTCTACGCAGTCCACAAACTTGTCATTTCTTTGTTGCTATTCTCCGTTTAAAAAAAAAAGCGTCCCATTATAAAGCATCATAACAGCATGGAATACTAGGTTCAAATCCCATTATAAAGCATCATAACAGCATGGAATACTAGGTTCAAATCCCATTATAAAGCATCATACCAGCATGGAATACTAGGTTCAAACCCCATTATAAAGCATCATAACAGCATGGAATACTAGGTTCAAATCCCATTATAAAGCATCATACCAGCATGGAATACTAGGTTCAAATCCCATTATAAAGCATCCTAACAGCATGGAATACTAGGTTCAAATCCCATTATAAAGCATCATAACAGCATGGAATACTAAGTTCAAACCCTATTATAAAGCATCATACCAGCATGGAATACTAGGTTCAAATCCCATTATAAAGCATCATAACAGCATGGAATACTAGGTTCAAATCCCATTATAAAGCATCATAACAGCATGGAATACTAGGTTCAAATCCCATTATAAAGCATCATAGCAGCATGTAATAACAGGCTCAAATCCCAACAAAAGGAGGATCAATTATTTATATGAATGCTGACGTTCTGTGACACACACTGACCTGTGCGCAACAAATGAAAACCACTGAGAGTGTGAGAAGGAAGGCCGAGGACACGATGACATCCACTGACCGCTGAGGTCCCCGTCTCTGCAACACAGTAGAGGCATCGTTAACCACAGTCAAAGCCAACAGTGTTCTCGGGCTTAAATTCCCTACAAATTCCATCCATGATTCCTGGAATCCTTCGACTTGGATTTCTGGAAAATCCTGGGAATTTGGGAATGTTAAACCCTTTTCCAGAACACTGCCAAAGAAAATACGCAGCACTGAGGGCAGCTGACGGAGTAGGGATGTACAGACACGGCCCGTACCTTGAGATAGGAGCGCAGCGAGAGCCACATCTTTATATTTTGGACTTTTTTCAGACGGAAGTGGGGCACCTCTGACTTCCTGGCTCGCCGAGCTGAAGTCAGGTGACCAAATAACTTGGCGAACAGCAACCTCTGTTAAAGCAGACACGTGGAATGAAGTTATTTTTCTACGGAATTTGCTGTTTGACTCAGTTATCTCTCAACATGGCGAGTCCTTGGGAACTAAACGGCAGGTACCCTAATAATCAGGGCATACGCCAATGGACGTTAACCTACAGGTTCCCAGATTAAATCCCGGCCCAGCAGGGTGAAAAATCTGTTGGTACACCGACCTGTTTGTACGTCCTCTCGGCCACGCTGAGCAGGAAGAAGAAGAGCCAGATGAGACACACGCGCACCATGAAGCTTAGCGTTACCATGACGATCACCATGACGTCCGAGGAGGAGCCGAACGCCACCGAGATGAGCTCATTGGCCGACAGCTGCGCCAGCTGGTCGAGGTCTTTGTACTGAGACAGCCTGTAGGCGAAGGGTGTCAGGCCCAGGGTCACTGACACCAGGTTACCAAAGATTTGGTAGCCAATACCTGGGGTGTACAAGTTCACCTGGGGATGGGGGGGGGGGG
>JACXGI010014745.1:0-18661 GCA_016801175.1 Esox masquinongy | reverse complement strand
GTGTGTGTGTGTGTGTTACCTGCAGCCATTCTCGCTCCACCAGAGCCTGAAACCCCCGTATGGTTCTGCAGGTCGGGTCCAGGATGATCTGGGCCAAAGACGTGACCTGCAAGGTAGAATCTGTCCCCTCGGTCCCATGAACCAGCACTGACGCTCCCTCTCTGACACACACACACAGACAGAGATACAGGCGAACAAGACATGACAAACACAGAGACATGACAAACAATAACATAGGGACAGGGAGACACGACAAATACAGAGACAGAGAGAGAGACAACAAACACAGAGACAGAGGGAGGGGAGGGTTCGTTGAGTTTAACTACGAGAGACAAAGAGACAGAAGCAAATAGATGTAAGAAACTCTGTTTTTCTCTCTGTGGGAGACAGACAGACAAGTCGCGCATCCTACCTGTCGATGCACTGAGCAGCCAGACAGGCAGTAGTGAGAATCTCCTTGACATGAGTCTGCCAGTTAGAAGCCTCCAGTTTGCTGAGCCAGCGGTCCATGTTGTGACTCTGGTCGTTACAAGCCTCTACCAGCTTAATCAGACTCTCCTGGAGAACACTGGACCTAAGAGGACACACTACTACATCAGACTCTCCTGGAGAACACTGGACCTAAGAGGACACACTACTACATCAGACTCTCCTGGAGAACACGGGACCTAAGAGGACACACTACTACATCAGACTCTCCTGGAGAACACGGGACCTAAGAGGACACACTACTACATCAGACTCTCCTGGAGAACACTGGACCTAAGAGGACACACTACTACATCAGACTCTCCTGGAGAACACGGGACCTAAGAGGACACACTACTACATCAGACTCTCCTGGAGAACACGGGACCTAAGAGGACACACTACTACATCAGACTCTCCTGGAGAGCACTGGACCTAAGAAGACAAGTCCATTTTGCTGTAGTCGAGCAACTAGCATGAGACGGATAAAAAATATTATTCCGGTGGTTTCATGTGAAATTAGTTGATAAATTTGCGTTTTAAAGTGTAAGAAATCATCTGAATATCTGTTTAGGTTAGGGATGGGCACGGATAGTCGAATATTCGAATACCCAAAATTTATTTAGTATTCGAATACTTGTGTATATTTTTTATGTATATGTATATTTTTTGGTTGAAATAAAGAGACTTGATGTTATTTTTCTAAATACTTTTAAAATTCCAATCCAAAAAATTTACATGACGATATACCATGACATTTAAACAAGAAACCAGGCAAGCCTAGTTCAGCCTGGCTGAAAAAGGCTGTGTTGTTAATCACTACACCACGCGTTATTTATGTTGCTCTATCAAAGCGGTAGTAGTGTGGTCGGGCCCAGTCAGTCAGAATGAAGCAATATATACTTCTTAGCCTACTGTTAACAAGTGGATGAAAGTCAACTAATTCAAGGGAAGATGGAATATATTTACTGAATTAATGTTACCTCCAGAAAAAATATTTGGCCATAAAACGCTACGTAAAGTTCAGCTGTGGAATCGAAAGGCGGTTGAGAGTGCAGAAAACGGTGAGTTAAGTAAATGGCACATAGCTGGTTAGCTTAGCTAACTAGCTTCTCTAGACTCTTCCATCCAATAATCTCAATGTTGTGTGTTGATTAATATTGTCTTCTAGTTCTGTAGTTTTGCGTGTCAACCACACAGCTTCCTACATACATGCAGTCGCTTCTTTGTCACACGAATGGTCATTGAGCCGATGTTACATGAGAACAACACCCTGTCCTTCGCGCGTTATGTAGTAGCGCTCATGTGGTATCGGTAGTTTTTAAAAACATGTATTTCGGTTAACCGAATACTATTCGAATAACAACACACACTATTCGGATAGTAAATGCACATCCCTAGTTTAGGTCTGTTATAAGCTGAATTCATAATAAAGGTGAATACTTCCATTAAATGACACCCCTCCCACCTCTCTATGGCCTTGTGTATCCTTCTCCATTGGGGGTAGTTGGCCTCCGATTCGAACCCCCCCCCTCGTGCCTTGGCCTGCTGGGCTACGGCGATGGTGCGCGTGTCAATGATGTAGCCACGTTTCCCGGCCCGCAGCGTGGCGTTGATCAGCTTCTCGTCCTCCTTACAGCGACGCCCGTTAGTGCCTGTCAAAGGCTGACCCGAACGCATCATCACCTGGGCATAACAAGGCAGGGGTTAGAGGTCGGGGTTCAGGATGGTTGACACCACAGAGGAAGACAGAAATTTTGTGTTTTTAATGAGGTTAAGTTATATCCTACGGCCCTGTATTCAACCCACCAGGTTACTGGATAAGAAGGCCTGAAGGCTGAGTGTCTCAAATGCAAAGCTATGTGTCACTTTCCATATAAAACAGACTATTTCCATTAACAAACTAAAATCACTCTGAACATAATAACCATGCTGGGTGTGAACAGTGATTATACTCCAGTTCCCCTGGTGCACGGGGCTTATCATAAACAACATTTCCCTTGGTGCAGTGCTCTCTTACCATGCCGTTCTTCTTGTGGTAGTAGCTGAGCACAGGGAAGCGTCCACCCTGGCGGAAGACGGCAGCTTTCCTCAGGGTGTCGTCATCCACATCTTTTGGTACGGCCACCAGGGGGGGGTAGGACGCACACACACAGTAATCCTGATTCACATCACTGAGACGCCATTCATCAGTCTGGAACGGGAGAGAGAGAGATACAGCAGGAGAAAGGGGGAGACGAATGGATGGAGGGAGATGGGAGGGAGGAATGGGGAGTGAAGGAAGAGTACAGAGCAGTTAAGAACATTACAAAATAAACTGATAAATATACATTTTAAGAGATCAGAGATGATGCAAAACGTATACTTCCTATTTAAAATCTTAGAGCTGACCCATCATTTAGACATACTTACCATAGACTGACCTATCACACAGACCTACAGTACATACCATAGACTGACCTATCACACAGACCTACAGTACATACCATAGACTGACCTATCACACAGACCTACATACCATAGACTGACCTATCAAACAGACCTACATACCATAGACTGACCTATCAAACAGACCTACATACCATAGACTGACCTATCACACAGACCTACATACCATAGACTGACCTATCAAACAGACCTACATACCATAGACTGACCTATCAAACAGACCTACATACCATAGACTGATCTATCAAACAGACCTACATACCATAGACTGATCTATCAAACAGACCTACATACCATAGACTGACCTATCACACAGACCTACATACCATAGACTGACCTATCACACAGACCTACATACCATAGACTGATCTATCAAACAGACCTACATACCATAGACTGATCTATCAAACAGACCTACATACCATAGACTGACCTATCACACAGACCTACATACCATAGACTGATCTATCAAACAGACCTACATACCATAGACTGATCTATCAAACAGACCTACATACCATAGACTGATCTATCAAACAGACCTACATACCATAGATTGACCTATCACACAGACCTACATACCATAGACTGATTTATCAAACAGACGACATACCATAGACTCCAGGTCTTTGAAGGAGTCTTCAGGAAGAAAAGAGTTCCACCCATCCTCGATGACCTCAAACATCGGCCGGTAGAAGAAGGGGTACATCAGTGACACAGAGTCCAGAGTGGACAAAGCCTGGCGAATATATAAAGACATAACATCACATTCAAATACAACATCACATCAAAGTATAACATCATTTGACAGTATAACATAACACTAAGCTATACAGTGGCTTTGGAAAGTATTCAGACCCCTTCTCTTTCTCCACTTGTTATAGACTGAATATAATTGATTCAAAAATGGACATCAATACCCAAATAGACAATGGAATACACGTTTTCAGAAATTTGTGACAATTTATTGAAAAAAACCCTCAGAAATATCTTATGTACAGAAGTATTCAGATCAGTTAAATCAGTCATTTCCAGAAGCTCCTTTGGCAGTGATCACACCTTTGAGTTCTTTGCACACCTGGATTTAGGCAGTTTCTTCCATTCTTCCTTGCAAATCTTCTCAAGCTCTGTCAGACCAGCTTCAGTGAACTGCAGTTCACTGAAAGTCCAGGCTTTGGCTGGGCCTCTTATGGACATTCACAAACTTGTCCCAAAGCCACTCCAGTGTTGTCTTGGCTATGTACTTTGGGTCGTTGTTGTGCTGAAAGATTAATCTTCGTCCCAGTCTGAGGTCCTGTGCGCTCTGTATCAGGTTTTCTTCAAGGACCTCTCTGAAATTTTCCATATTCATTCTTCCTTCAACTCTTACCAGTACTGCAAACATGGTTGTCATTCAGACAGGTTCTCTCATCTCTGCAGAGAAACTCTGAATCTCTGTTAGAGTGGCCATTGGGTTCTTGGTCACCTCCCTGTCCAAGGCCCTTCTTGCCTTGTTACCTAGGATGGCCAGCTCTAGGAAGAGTCTCTGTGGTTTCAAACTTCTTCAATTTAACAATAATGGAACCAACTGTGCTTCTGGGAACTTGGAATGCTTTGGCATTTTTTTTTTACAATCCTCCCCAGGATTGTAAAAAATCGACACAACTCTAACTCTACATCAACGGTTAAACGATTCTCATCTTGGAGAAGGCGACGTTGGGTTATATAAGGTGATAACCCTGAATAAAAGTTAAAAGTCTCACCTCGATGGAGCTGGCGATGTTGAGGCACTCCTCCATGCCAGGTATATCTAGCTGAATCACCCTCAGGTCTTTACACTTCACTATGATGGTCCCCAGCGTCCCCACAAACCTGCAAAGGGTATGAGTAATAGTTTCATGTTAAGTAGAAGGGTTGAGCCATGACATTGAGCTCTGAGTATTTCCCCCATACTGGATACTATGAATTATGTATGGTAAATGGTTGTACCTTGGAATACATCCAATGTCTTATGCGCCCAATGTTAGCCAAATATCCTGCAAACTCACATCAACTGTCAACAATGCGCCACCACACCCACCTCTTCTCAATGCAGTCGATGTTAGCATGCAGCAGCCAAAGCTCTTCCGTGTTGTCTTGTCTGGAGCTCAAGATAAGGTGGTGTCCAGTCAGACACAGAGTTCCCTCCACAGTGGGCTGGAAGGGCCGCCTTAACACTACCCCATCCACTCTGGGGGTCTTAATCAGCTCAGCAAACTCCATTCTCTCAAAAATGGCCTGGCAAGATGAGACAAGTTGAGTTAGCAGTCCTTTTTTATTTGTTAATTTAGCTAGGACACTAGCCCACGCAGTAAATACTGCCAAATGGTTCCGCTATCCAGGTACAGCAGTCGCACAGGCAATATTCTTAGCATGAACGGGAAATTAACATTACATTTTTAGAAGGCGTCACGTGATTGTGGCAATACTGTATGAGCTTCAGCCATTAAGCTTCATACAGCTTACTTTTCAGCAATCAAAGCTGCCAAAACCAAACCACTCCATGTTTAATACGCGTCAGGCGTTTCAAATCAAGATAATTGAGACAAACCTGCTACCCAAAACTGACGAATGACAGACCTAAGCCACAGCCTAAAGTCACTTCCCTACTGCCAGGCTAACAAGTACTAGTATCGGTATATAATGTTTTTAGCAAACTAGCGACGGGCTGATAGTAGATACCTTTCATGCACTCAAATTTAATATTTTCATACTGACAGGCTATACAAATATGAGAATGAATAAGGGTGCGGTGTATCATGACTCAGTTGTCATCGCGGACTGAGATTTATCTAGCTAAAGAAGCGAGAACAGTAAAGCTAACTTCCTTGCCATCTAGCTAGTAGTAGTTGGCTGGTTAGACGCGTATGCGCTGTAATAGTATTACTAAACAAACGACATCTTTTTAAAATGTATACACACAACGATTAACCAATGCGTCAACTAAAATCACCAAACGAGCGGCAAAACAGACTTAAATTGTTGACATTACCCAATGTCTTGACTGTACTGATGTTTATACAGGTTGGTTGAGTGAGAATGGAGTGCGATTACAAAAACACATCGACCTGATTAAGAGACCAGTGATTAAAGGTTCCTATCAAGTTAAAACTATTTCTAAACCGGGAACACACAATAGATGACGACCCATATGTATTTAATATAACAATTATAATTCTAAATGGAGAAATCGTTCGTTGACATTTGTAATCCAGTCAGTGAAAGCGCAGTCATCCCTTGAGTTTTGAGAAGTCAGCCGCCAGGTGGTGCCTGTGACGTTGTCATGGTGTTTGATTGCAGGCGAAACCATTCGCCTGGCTCGTGACTCACGTGACAGAGAGCTGGTCTCAGGGTATGCAGTATGGCCGATTGTGGGCGCTGTTTATTTTGAGTTTTACAGCTATAGAGGCCTGTATCAGCTTTCTTCACCAGGGTGTCAGTGTGGTTAGAACATTTATACCTTTTGATCCCCTGTACAGTGAGAACAAAGATGAGTAGTTTTCTCTCTTCCATCCTAAAATAGGTATTCAGCTCCATTGTTGTTTTTAAGCTTTAGAGGATGGGCTGCTTATCCAGCGCTTTCTTATGCTGAAGGAGAAGGAGTCTACTGGGTCATCAGCATGTTTGATGATTGTTGGAGTTGTCCAAGGCCCCATGATGAACAGGGAGAACAGAGAGAACAGGGAAAACAGGTCCCCAGTCATGGATGAACAGGGAGAACAGGTCCCCAGTCATGGATGAAAAGGGAGAACATGGAGAACAGGTCCCCAGATATGGATCAACAGGGAGAACAGGGAGAACAGGTCCCCAGATATGGATCAACAGGGAGAACAGGGAGAACAGGTCCCCAGACATGGATCAACAGGGAGAACAGGGAGAACAGATACCCAGTCATGGATGAACAGGGAGAACAGGTTCCCAGACATGGATCAACAGGGTGAACAGGGAGAACAGGTCCCCAGACATGGATCAACAGGGTGAACAGGGAGAACAGGTCCCCAGACATGGATCAACAGGGTGAACAGGGAGAACAGGTCCCCAGACATGGATCAACAGGGAGAACAGGTTCCCAGAGTATGTGAGACCACTTTCAGGCAGCAGGCTTTTTTTGCTTTCCTCAAATGGGCCAGAAGGTCTTTAGCTTGTCTTGGAGTGAGGAGTGTGTGAGTGTGAAGTGTGTGTGTGGTGTGTCTGAGGTGTGTGTGAGGAGTGTGTGAAGTGTGTGTGTCTGTGTGTGACATGTGTGTGAGGTGTGTGTGCCTGTGTATGTTATAATCCTGTAGGTCCCTGAGGTATTGTTGTCATGTCTGACCCAATGAGTTGTGACTGTAATATGTTCTGACCTTTTTCCTTTCTGAGTGCTGTGTGAAGGTCATTGCTGTCCTGTTGGGACTCATCCTGCCTTTGCCTTACATACATGATAGTGGCCCAACACCTCAGACTAAAGCAACCAAAGAGTAGCACAATGTTAAATTGTATGCCCTTGTTAAGGTGCAGAAATTCCTTTCCTGTGGCATCAGAGCTGTAGTTTGTCCATGCTAGATGGTGCTCAACCCCACTGAGGCTCGATCATTAGGTCTGTATTCAAACCACTCCCCCACTCCCCGGACACACCCTCACATCTGTACCCATCCCGAATGGCACCCTATTCCCTGTTTAGTGCACTACTTCTAACTAGTTTCATATTGATCCAGTGCACTAAATAGCCAATGAGCTTCTCTTTGGGACGTGACCACTGAATATTTTACAGTATTTAATAACAATGCCATAATAATAATAAATGAATAAGTCTTTGTGAGAGAAACATATTAATAACTCTTTAATAAACAGGGAAACTATCATTACTGTGTATTATGTCATACATCACACACATCTGTACACATACGTCTTTATATAGCCACTTTTGATCTTTCAAAAGGTGAAATGTGTTTACACTATACAATATCATCTGCTATTTTTTTTTTTCACTTTCAAAGACTATATATATTTTCTCTTCTGGGATGATGAACAGTCTTATAGATGAATCTACAGTAAGGCTTGACATGACATTTCGGCATAATATTTATCTTCTTCATCTAAAAACCAAAGCATACAAAAAGAACTTTAGCACCATATGTTTCATGATATTCATATTGTTCCCAAAAATAAGGGGTTAGTACAAGTGGACATCAGAATGGGGACTCCATGAAACAATTTATTACATTTTTATATTTAACAACAACAAATAAATCATTCTTTATCATGTCAATCTCAATGTAGGTTGTTTGAGTACATTTCAGTTCAATAAAAATGCTACAGCATGTAGCAATAATTTTGCTATTGTACCAACCATTTTTAATATTCCCAGACAAATAATATAGGATTAGCCTAATAGAATTGTGAAATACATTAACAATCTAACACAATCTAAAAGAATGAATCAATATTCAACCAACCAATATTCCCCAACAGGGTTGATAACAATTTAACAAAATCAGCAGCAATTCATATTTCAATTGATACCATTGTCGCCTTGATTAGATGATTAAATCCATCTTTTAACAGAATATTACAGCCAATTCTACAGTAACAACAGAATTAGATACACACAGGTTTAGGACACAGAGATGACAGGAAAAATACGACACAGCAATCACGTTCTAAACTTTTACCCAGATTCCTTTGATCAGAAGAACTTTATGCCTCTGGCCCTTGGCTTGTGCCAAAAATAATGCATTTTGTTTGTTTGTTTTATTAAAAAACTAAATTAAATATCCTAGTGCAAAAATAATAATTTACACTCAAAATTAAACTTAAAACATTAGGAAAATAATAACACAACACATTACCACAAAACAGCAGTAGTAGTATTTGTTGTTGTTGTTGTTTTGTGCAGATCGAGAAATCATAAAGTGGTGGCACCTTGTTAGTAGAGAGTTGTGTTTGTCTGTAAACTGGGAGGGTTTGAGGTGCATGCTTGTTCTCCCCCAGCACCAATGTCTGCTAGGGTTTTTGGAGGCAGGCAGGCAAGTCCCTCAGATGGCAGAGGGACCGATGAAAGGCCTTGCTCTGAACGAGAGAGCCCTGCAGGAGGAGAGAGACACAGCGGTCCACACACTATGGTGGTAGCACCTTAAGATCATCGTTCAGCACCAAGTTAATTAATTCATTAATTAACAAACTAAAATGCACCTTTTTTTTGTCATCTGAGCATTTTGGCTCTAATTCAGAACTGATGACGGCCGTGACACAAACACACGGAACGAAACGGAACACAACCAAATACCGCGACAGCCTGCTACACATCAATGCATACAGAGATTTAAGAAAGAGATAAAGAGGGCATTTTACAGAACAGAGAGAGAGCAAGAGGGAGCTATAGGCAGAGAGAAGGAAGGCATTGTACAAGAAGGAGCACTAACATGCTTATATGTTTTTGGGCCACCTCACGATGAGCTCTAGGCATGCTGGGAAAATGACGGGAAACAAGGATATGAGGTGGTCACAAAGTTTTGGAATCTCTCATGGTTTTATCGTCCAACCAGATGGTGGAGATGCAGTATGGAAATCTTTTTGAAATCATCACTGAACGCTTTGATAACCATCACCATTACTCTGAAACCCAAACATTCCCTTTTCCTTTTTCTGCTTCCTTTTACATTTTTTCATTTGGCTAAACTTTTTTTGACAGACAAGGTTAACGTGTTGGCACTACAAATCATTCATCTGACAGGACAGAAGAAGAAGTCAGAAACAAGAGTCCATCACAATCATGATCCAAATGATTATCCAGCATAATAATATCTGTGTTGTAAAATATCTGTCCAGCTGTCTCTCCAAAACTGGGGTCTAAATGAAACCCTTTTCCCTAACGAGGTGCGTTGCTTTTAACCAGGGGCCCAGTGATCAGGTAGCCCAGGGGCCCAGTGACCAGGGGCCCAATGACCAGGTAGGGAATAGGGTGCTGTTGGAATGGTTCTGAGGACGTTCACCATCTATTCACCTGTGATTCTGTTCCAAATCATCTGGGACGGTTTGATCAAGTGTTTCGAGGTGAAACTGCTAAGATTTAACTACAGCTGATGGACAGATTTTTCCTCCACAGAACGAAAGATTGAGTTTCACAGATGAAGAACCCAACCTCTAGCTCTAACAGGAAGGCGGCTTCCTCTGAACATTACAGATATAGGATCTTAATTTGATTTGCCAATTTGGTACAGCAGGTAAATATTCAAAGAAGCAATGATATGTGGATTGTAATTTATGAACTTTTTTGTATGGGTCGATATATAAGTCAGAAAGTTTTCATTTGAAATTATATACTTCAGAATGCTTTTATTTAAACCTAAAATATTCTTTTAAAATTATCTGGCAATGCAGTGGATCCAATTAGAATCACCTGTAACTCTATAACCAATTATTATCCTCCACCCGTAAGTCTATAACCAATTAGGATTCTCCACCCGTAACTCTATAACCAATTAGGATCCTGCACCCATAACTATATAACCAATTATTGTCCTCCACCCGTAACTGTATAACCACTTAGGATCCTCCACCCGTAACTCTATAACCAATTAAGATCCTCCACCTGTAACTCTATAACTGTATTATTTCATCCTGGCGTCACTCTGTCAGCCTCACTGGTTATGTCTCTTGCGTCCCAAAAGACTTCCAATTCCTTAGTTCACCACTTTTAACCACAACATATATATTGTCCACTTGTGTCTAGGTGATGGTCAAAAGGGTCACACTACGTAAGGAACATGGCTCTGCTTGAGAACCCTCCAGGTTATTGTCGTGATGCATGATGGTAGTGGCATCCTGCTGTTGGTTGAGCTGGTGGCCGTGGCTGGACAGGAGCACCCGGAGAAACAAGGCACTGCGGCAAGGAACGGCAAGCCGAGTGGCCGCCACTGTTTCATCCTGTATCCCTGGATGGTTGTAGGGGCGGGGGCGGGGTTTGAAAGTCTCAACTGCTTCCTCAGTGTGTTTGTACTCGGCCTAAAGTTAGTGACCGTTTACTCTGTATTCATAACAACTAGAATTAAGCAGTGAGGTCAGAGGGGGGTGTGGTATAGGGCCAATATACCACTGGCTGAGAGCTTTTCTTAGCCACAACACAGTGCTGAGTGCCTGGATACAGCTCTTAGCCACAACACAGTGCTGAGTGCCTGGATACAGCTCTTAGCCACAACACAGTGCTGAGTGCCTGGATACAGCTCTTAGCCATGGTTTATTGCAATTATTAACAACTTTGAACAGTAACAATATTTTTTGCATACCAGTTGGATGTTTTCTGATACACTGTATATGTATATATACACTTCTGGCCAATCAGCCTTCAGGGTGCGAACCCCCATCTGTTTATAATATAATACTATCTGTTTATAATATAATACTAACTGTTAATGCCATCTGTTTATTATATAATACTATCTGTTTATAATATAATACTATCTGTTTATAATATTATACTATCTGCAATTTAGTACATGTTTATCTAAAGTGTGATGTGTGCATGTGTTTCTCTTATGTGTGGCGCCAGGAATTGAAACCCACAACCCTTGGCGTTGCAAGCAGCAGGGTCGTGAACCAAACAATTGAGTTTGTGCCCGTGGCTGAAGCCTTTGACAATGTGCCAAGATAGAATTTCTGTATGAATTACAAGAGAAATGACTGTTTTCTGGTTTGACATGAGGTCATAAGCACCATAGAAGGATGCACAGCCATGTTTTCGGGTGTCCATGACAACAGGCTAAGGGGACCGATGAAAGAGATCACAGTGTATCAATCTGCTATGTGCACCTGGTTATGAAGTAGATCCCTAATATATATATATATATATATATATATATTTATTTATTTTTATACATATCCACTAATATCTACTGAAAGACATTATGTCCTGTATCCACATGAGGTATATAGTTCAGTAAAGACACTATGTTCTCTATCCGGATATATTATATAGCTTAATAAAGACGCTGTATGCTGTATCCATATATAGCATACAGCTAAAAAAAGACACTGTCCTATATCCATACATAGTATACAGCTCAATAAAGACACTATGTCCTATATTCATATATTATATAGCTCAATTTAGACACTATGGCCTATATCCATACATAGTATACAGCTTAATCAAGACACTGTTTCCTATATCATATATAGTATATAGCTCAATAAAGACACCATGTCATGTATCCATATATAATATATAACACAATGAAGACAATATGTCCTGTACCCATATATAGTATACAGCTTAATAAAGACAATGTGTCCTGTATCCATGTATAGTATACAGCTCAATAAAGGCAATATGTTCTATATCCATATATAGGACATAGCTCAATAAAGACACTATGTCCTATATCCATATATATTTTATAGTTCAATAAAGACATACTGTCAAGAATATTCAGTGCAGCATGTTGATAACCTCAGTACAAACCTCATGTGGATAATATAATCTACAATAGAACTAAATGGAAAACGTATTTCTGTTCATTTCTTTTCTTTTTTCCAGGGAAAGGACGCACCATGGAATCAATGTCAGCCAGGCACCCAACTCTCCCCAAAAGCAGCCGCCATCTGACTACGACACTGAAGAAGACCACATCATCATGTGAGCGTTACACCTGACTATGAAACTGAAGAAGACCACATCATCATGTGACCGTTACACTTGAGTATGACACTGAAGAAGACCATATCATCATGTGACCGTTACACCTGACTATGACACTGAAGAAGACCACATCATCATGTGACCGTTACACTTAAAGATGCAGACTGGGACTTTGGCAATTAATAAGTTATTTTTTTATATCTCCCGTTTTGGACTGAATGAGTAATGTGTTGTTTATATGTGCATAATCTGTAAGTAGAATCACTATTATACCTCAAGTGGCCATGAAATTCCATGTTTGAAAGCACGTGGTTTTGTTGAAATGGGGCACAAATTGGCACATACATGACATGGTACACAATTTCCTGGCTCGACATGGCCCGACATGGCTACTAAAACTGGTGGTCAAAAATCACAGAATGCATCTTTAATAAGAACAGACAGTATGATCTCACACGAGACCATAACACATGGGAACATATCATCTCACGCAAAAATTAAGAAAACATCTGCTGCATCCCAGGAGATAACAGTGTACCATAATGCATTGTGGTATGGAGACGGCCGGAGTTCGGTGAGGACATGTCGTGGTCACGGCACAACTGGCGCCCTAATCCCTACTTGGTGCACTACTTCAGACCGTAGACCACTGCCCTGCCGAAAGCCCCCTGAGTCAGCAGGTTCAGTGGAGATGATCCTATTGGTCCTGAGGAACCAATCCCTGCTTTGAACTGTTTATCCGTTTGTTTGTTGGTTTGCTGTGACGTAAAAGCTTAGCTGTTGTTTATTCAAAATTAAAAACAGGATGACTGTCTAACTCAAAACAAAGGAGAATCATTTGCATACAGACAGGAAGGAAGGTCTATAATACACTTGATGATCAGTGAGTCTGACATTCTACTGGCACTGACCCAGCTACTCTTCATAGTAACGGCTGAAATTCACTATAGGCTTTATGGTTGTAACCTTAACCTACACTCCAGGATACATAATGTGTGTAGCCTTAATCTACATTCCAAAATGGTTGTAGTTTTAACCTACACTCCAGAATACAGAATGTTTGTAGCCTTAACTTACATTCCAGAATGGTTGTATTCTTACTCGACATTCCAGAATGGTTGGAATCTAAACTTACATTCCAGAATTGGTGTAGTCTTTACTTACTCTCTAGGACACCAAATGTTTGTGGTCTTAACCTACATTCCAGAATATTTGGAGTCTTAACCTACATTCCAGAATGTTTGGAGTCTTTAACCTACATTCTAGAATGTTTGGAGTCTTAACCTATATTCCAGAATGTTTTGAGTCTTAACCTACATTCCAGAATGGTTGAAGTCTTAACCTACATTCCAGAATGTTTGGAGTCTTAACCTGCATTCCAGAGTGGTTGAAGTCTTAACCTACATTCCAGAATATTTTGAGTCTTAACTTGCATTCCAGAATGGTTGAAGTCTTAACCTACATTCCAGAATGTTTGGAGTCTTAACCTACATTCCAGAATGTTTGGAGTCTTAACCTACATTCCAGAATGGTTGAAGTTTTAAGCTACATTCCAGAATGGTTGAATGCTTGAATTGTTTGTCGACTCACCAGGAGAAACTTCAGATTTTAGACTGACTAGAGTTGTTGTTGTTCTCTAACACACAGGTTATGTATTCCCATACATTGTCATGGCAGTGCACCTCAGTTCAGGATCTCAAATCACTCAGCGCCAACCCCTCTGATTAGTAACCAGGAAGTGTAGGTTGGTATGACAACCCCACTGTTCACCACCTAGGGACAGGAAGTGAAAGTTGTCATAGGAACGGCACCATGGGAGGGTAATGAGAGGGCGGAGCAGCAACCATGGGTGGAGCCAAACCGTCGGCAAGACACACATAGACACACGCACATACACGCATACATCCTTGTCACGCAATCTGTCCTCGGGTTCTTTTCCACTCCTGGCAATTCCCCCTCACCCTGTCTCTCTTGCTCTCTCTCCACCCCACCTGACCTCTGACCCTTAACACATGACCTCAGCATGACCCTGAGGAGTCAGAGAGATCCCAGACCCTCACCATGCTGTGCTCCAAGTAGGTATCTACAGTAAATCAGTACAGTAGCAATAGATACATAACACTGTTAACATGCCACACATTGTAAAAAAGACTCTTATATCCAGAAGACTGACTGGAATATGAAATGCATTCATTCAGGTTTTCCCACATTTTTTTTGTAATAGCCCTCTCTGGATATGAAGCCAGAATTCAGTCCCATGACAGGTAATTGGCACTGCAGCTTTTAAAGACATTAAGACATTTTAGTTTTTTTACTTTTACACAATTTCTCTCCCCAATGCTTAATCGCAGCTCCTCCAGCGTCCTGACATCAGACACTTCTGGTTCTTATCCCACTGCTCACCGAACCAGTCTATACCGGAACACTAACGTGCCAGGAGGAACGCATTTTCTGGCCCTCCACCTCAAGGCAATCACATTTGCTGACTAACCCCCCAAACCTGTATGTTGTTGGCCAATGACACTGCCAGTCCCCCCCCCAGGGCAATCTGCAAGCAGGATTTGGAGTCAATTTGTTATCGGCTGACATATGCAAGCGTCTTTGTAGGTGTGAAAATGGTACTTTTAAAAACTGCATTGCCCATAACCTGTGATGTGATGTGATTGGTTAGCGGTCTTAATGTCAAGCTCAAATATATGACCATAGAAGGCAAGATTTATCATTTTTTCTTTTCTCAGGAATGGGAACGGCGCCTCCTTGTGGACGGAGGGTCTTAGTGCACTAGCGTCAGTCGACTCTGCGGCGAATGAAGACGTGACACACCTGTAGGAATTGGCAGGTTTGAAAGTTTGACGCTCCGGGGCTAGGGTCTAGGGGAGACAGTACTAATATTTGGCTTTGTTTTAAACTAGCAGTAGCCAGCACAGTTGCCCTGTTCTCCCTAGAGACAGTATCCTATTTTAGAGCACACTGGGCGACGAGCACACGTTTTAACAACACACCGCAACATTTTGAGTAAAAAAAATAACAGAAGAAATATCCAGGTATACAGTCAACTCATCGTTGTCATAATTTCAACAAGTACTAAAGAAAGGGCCCCGACAGGACTAAAGCGTAACACAAAATATAATACCAACTCACGCTTGTCATAGATTCCGACTGGAGAACCCGCTGACAAGTATTTGCACCAGATGAGCTTATTGTTTAAGCTAAATACCTCAGTGACGGAAATCAAATGAGGAACGTAAGAGAGTGTGGAGGACAGAACATCATCTTCCTAGCTGACGGCAGAGAATGCTGGAGGAACAGTGGGAGACAGCCTTTGACCCACCCCTTTGTTTGTCACTTCATGATCTGCGGATTCATAGTTTTCTTTTCAACGGCCAACTGTTGACGTGCTGTATTCAAACACTTGACTTGTAATTCAATTTTATTTGTTGAAAAAAAGTAATTTTGGAATGTTGTAATGCTGCTTTAAGTGTAGACACTTCTCAAAATGTTGTGCTCTTCTGTGCCTGTGCTACAAAATCAGAGTTGTATATAAGTGTAATGCTCTTCCTATTAACTACAGTTTTAACTTCAACTGGATGTGACTGAATTCAGTGTTTACCATACATAGGAATAACCAAATCTAGCATGCTATTACACTCTGCTACCAGCAGATGTCTCCTTTTATTACACTATTGTGAAACCTAAGCACTGATTCAAGGTGAGGTTTGCTTTTTCCTCCGTAAACAGTTAAAGTTAGGATTGGGACATGGAGTTCTGGTCCTAGAACTGTGCTCAGGGACTCCCTCTGCAGAAAGAAGTGTGTGATGTAACACATCCCCAGGGGAGGGAGGAAGGAATAGATGAACATTCATAGTCGCATGTTGCTGTAGACATTTTGAATGTCAGTTCGTTTTTTTGTGCTATTGTAATTTCACCAAGTGTGCTTCTCAAATAGAGGTTTGATGCTATTTCATTTGGACAGATCTATCATTGGACAGACTATCGTTTGTGTTGCAGGAATTCAATTGTGTGAAGATCTGGCAGTTGGTTTCGGTTCTGGGTGCAAAGGACTGCCTTTGTGTCAACCCTCCTCCATCATTCCCATCAGGCTTTGCACCTGTCATGTGCGACAGGAAAAACATTTCCCCCTCCAGTAATATCATCATCATCATCAACACAGTATATGAACGCACATCCTAGCCATACAGTATATACACACTCAGACAGACAGACAGTATTTACAGACTCAGACAGACAGACAGATAGCTCCCCATCAACAGGGGTTTTATATCCCATTTTTGAAAATCTATGTATCTTTTATGTTGGGTTTATCATATTTCTCTGCATGTTTTGTTCTTCCAAAAAAAATATGATAATATGTATTCATGTATACAGTCTTGACAGCACCTCGGTAGATGTTGACAACACAGCAGTCCTGTGTGGGACCTGGGTGACGGGGAGGAAGAGGAGGAGCACCAGATGAAGGAGCAGATGCAGTGAGTGGACGACCAGAATGAGAGAAGAAAGAGAGGAGGTTGGGAGCAGACGGTCGTCTTCAGAGGGAGGACTCGTACTGCAGGAGCTCATAGAGGAGCGGCCCGTCTCGATACCTGATGCCCACCGCGTTGGGGCTGATGTACTGCAGCACGTTTATGGTCCTGCGGAGCCGCCGATCCACAAAGTGTGCGTCCCAGGCCGGGTAGCGCTTCCTGGGCATGTCTATCTTGATGAGGGGCCCCTCGGGCCGGATGGGCCTGCCGGCCGCGTCCAGCGGCTCTGTGGACCTCACCTGGAACACCGGCAGGCAGGTGTCGGCAGCCTCCTCGTCCCCGTCGCCATAATCCCCTGCTAGGGCCCGTGTCGGCGTAGCCTGGGAGCCTCGGGGGCCCGGCGTCGGGGCCATTGGCTCGGCCTCAGGGGGCAGCGGGAGGCCCCAGAGCAGCTCGGCACAGCAGGAGGAGGCCAGAACCCGGAGCCTGGGTCCCATGGGGTGCAGTACCCCGTAATACAACACCATGCAGGCCACGCCCGAGGCGAAGCACAGGAAGACGCCGCACAGGGCAGAGCCGGCGTAGGCGTCGGTGGTGGTGGGGTCGCGGTAGGCGTACCAGAGCGCGGTGAGCACAGCGTTCTCCAGCAGCACCACGGTGTAGTAGGTCACCATACGGTAGCGCGTCCGGCCCTCCCGCACGTTGAACCAGCAGAACACATACACCACGCCCACCACCATGTTGAACAGAACCTCCTCCCACTTGGACATGCAGAAGTCGGTGCCACCGTGTATTACCCAGAAGGCCATAGCACACCAGTGCAGCACCACGAAGATGCCAAAGTAGAGGTGGAAGACGGAGGCGAAAAGGGCAAAGGAGAGGACACGGGAGGAGATGGTGAACAGGCGCCAGAACAGATGCACCAGGGCCCCTCGGTAGCTCATACTCTTCTTGTCGTCCCGGGAGTCACGTAGGAGTTTGTGGTAGGAGGCCAGGACCCAGGAGAGAGACAGGAGGGAGGCCATCGCTGACATGCCTATAGAGGGAGGAGGAGGAGAGAGAGAGTGGAAAGGATACATGTATAGAGAGATTGAGTGAGAGAGAGAGGGAGAAAGACAAGTAGAGGTAGAGGAGAAAGAAAGAGGTGGAAAGAAAGAGGGAAAAAGAGGTGTAGAGAGAGAGAGAGAGGGGGAGAGTAAAAGGTGATACTTTTTGTGTGAAAGGCCAGGTGATGTTCTATAAGTCTGGTGTCTGTATTTGTAGACGAGCAGAGAACTGGACCGGGACCAGAGAACTGGACCAGGACCAGAGAACTGGACCGGGACCAGAGAACTGGACCAGCACCAGAGAACTGGACCAGGACCAGAGAACTGGACCAGGAGGAACCAGAGTCTGTCGGACAGTCGAAAACATTAAAGAATTAATCTAGATATATTAAGATAAAAAAATTACTATAAAAATTAAACTTGGCCAATCAATGTACATTGCAATGATCAAATGAATCAAGTGATTAATAAACTATGAATAGTGTGATATTGGCTGGTTGAATCACTCCTACATAGTGTGATATTGGGTGGTTGAATCACTCCTACATAGTGTGATATTGGGTGGTTGAATCACTCCTACATAG
>JACXGI010014744.1:0-18545 GCA_016801175.1 Esox masquinongy | reverse complement strand
GATTGCTTCTGTGGACAGGTGTCTTTTATACAGGTAACAAGCTGAGATTAGGAGCACTCCCTTTAAGAGTGTGCTCCTAATCTCAGCTCGTTACCTGTATAAAAGACACCTGGGAGCCAGAAATCTTTCTGATTGAGAGGGGATCAAATACTTATTTCACTCATTAAAATGCAAATCAATTTATAACATTTTTGACATGTGTTTTTCCTGATTTTTTTGTTGTAATTCTGTCTCTCACTGTTCAAATAAACCTACCACTAAAATTATAGACTGATCATTTCTTTGTCAGAGGGCAAACGTACAAAATCAGCGGGGGATCAAATAATTTTTTCTCTCACTGTAATAGCCTACATTTGTTGAGTTGTCAAGGATATCGTTTGTGTTACGTTTCAGTAATAATTTGTAGAATGATCAAGAATATTGTTTGTATTTCATTTCACTAATAGTTATTTAACATTATACATTTGATGAATTACAGAAGAATCTGAATCTTCGGTAAAATAATCAGCCAAAATTCATGTGTCCCTGCCTTTGGTTAGGCTGCTCTGCATTGTACCATGGGAACATCATATCACACAGCTTGTGCATGCGTGTGTACTTGACAATTGTTGAACTGTCAAGTATGTCATTTGTATTATGTCTCAATTATAATGAATTAGTTCAACAGTCAAGGATATCATTTTCATTTCATTTTGCAAATAATTATTTAGTGTAATACATTTGATGAATTATGTAAGATGCTGAATCTTTGGAAAAGTAATCAGCAAAAATTATAGACAGATGATACAGTAGGCTATGTTTGATATTTTATTTCTCTCCTAATGAAAAACAGTAGGCTAATGTGTGATACATTTGTTGAATTGTTGAGGATAAATAGTCTCTAAATAGTGTTCAGTTTGTGAGTTTAGAGTTCTGAAAATGGAACAATATAATATAAACCTATTTAGGAAAAGTAATGGAAGGAGGGTGTAGCTTTCAAAATGGCAGTTAAATTGTAATTATAAACTCAAACGCCAATTGGCGTAGGCATTCGCCGGTTCTAGTGTTAACAGGGCAGCAGGGAACGCAAAGGCATAAATCTGACTAGGGGAGACTTGGTGGGAGTGAGTGTAACCTACTATAAACACACGGCCATGTCAACTCTAAGAGCTAACAGGAAAGATAACTGAGACGTTCAAACAGCAGGCGGGCCGACAGACACATTCACTTAAAAAAGACAGCAGAGCAGACGGGCATACAGAGTAGAGCACAGAGTGGACTAGAACTTTATCCTTTTGGCTACCTGACAGGAGCAGGCCTTCTATTCATATTCTCTATACGTGTACTCACCTTGTCTGATCTCCCAGGTTGCTTTGTGGCACGGTTCTCTTTGGCTTTACGAGCCGATTCCAGCTGGGCCTTTAGTTTCTCCATCAGGGCCTGAAGGGGATAGATGTTTAAAAAGTTCACACATACTCCTTGGCTACACATTGTAGAGTGCTGGTGTTGTCCTTCGCCCAACACTGCCCGTCCCTAGAAAAGACTAAATATTAAAGACTGCTGAATAAGACATGAGACGTCAGGATCCTCTGTGTCTCTTGCACTCTTTTTGTCTATCTTTCCTTCCTTCCATCCCTCTTAGTCCACTAGTCAATCTTTCCTTCCAGTATTCATCATTGTACCCTCCATCTCCCTCGCCACCTCCTCCCCACTGTCTTTCTGTCTCTCTCCTGCTCCACCAGCATGTCCCATGAGAGCGAGGAGTGTGAATGATGTGGAAATGTAGCAGTGCTGAAGATGCGTGCGTGTTGGTTAATGCCTGGCCCATATCAACCAGGGCCGTGTCAGCTAAGAGCCTGTGGCTGGATAATGTCAGAGCCGACAGTCTGAAAGGGCTGACAGATAAGGGAGCCGAGGACGCCCCCCGCCTACATCACGGTACTAGGCAGTTAACTAAAGCGCGCTCACGCGCACACTCTGCTACCGTGCTCAGGGGCCAGTAAAACTGATATAGGTGGTGTGTCTGATCCTATATGCTGCGGCCAGTAAAACCTGTATGGATTGACATGTAGCAAGGGATTGGGGCGGAGCGGATTACTATAAAGTGACTGGTTAGCTGCGATCAATGACAACGGAGGGGAGCTGCAGGACCTGGACAGATGGAATGGATGGAAAGTAGATTGTCTGTCGGTCTTCATTTTGTGTGTCTGGGATGAGGGGAGGAAATAGAATAGCGGATGAGGATGAACTCACAGTGTTGCCCATAATCTCGGCCTTCACCAGCCTGGCCCCCAGTTTATTCATCTCCTCATCTGTGAGGATCGGCACCTCTTCCTCCTCGTCCTCCTCACTCGAACTGTCACGGCTGCTCTCAGATCTGTAGACACAGAACAAGATCAACACAAAGATAAACAGGGAGAGGGAAGAGAGAGAGCGCGTGAGAGAGAGAGAGAAATGGTCAGTGAGAAGAACACTAACATTTTTGAACATTAGACTATGGAGCACATTGGAGCACAAAAAACACAAGGGATGCACCAAAAAGCTTTTCTGAGGGCAATACCAATGCTTCATGCTGCTGGATTAGACGATCACATCTTTTATTTTTTTCTTATAAGCTGAGTTGTCGGCAAGGAGCAATTGGCATGAATGGCACAATATAAAGAATTGCCTCATACATTGTTGATTGAGTTATAGATATATAGGCTGATGAATAGTATTGCTATCAAAAAGCTTTGCCTCATCCTCATGTTTATAATATGGGTCAGTTGGCTACCACTGAGATCGCTATTCAAAAGTGAAATAAGTATGTAGATGTGGAAATTAAAAAATTCTACAAACAGCCTTTGTTTAACCCGAATGCTAAGCTAGAACCAAGGGGAAACATTTTTAGATTTTTCTAACAGTGGAGTTCAAGTTCATGAATTGACTTGCAAGCTATAGTACAGTATTTTTAGTATAGCTTTTTTACTGAACATAAGTCTTATGCCAGAAAATATTTATTCCGATTGTGTTTATTTGCTTGTGTCTTTAAACCATCTCTAACATATCCAGAGAATATTTGGGGAATTGGAAGATCTGGCCAATTGCCTTACGTCTCCAGCATCTACATTATCTGTACAACACACATCTGTGGACCTGTTGGACTCTTGTTCACTCATATTCAAACAAGTTAGGTGACTGACTGCTAAAAAGAGGAGTGACGAGAACAACATTTGGAGCCGTCCTACAACAACAATCAATTTGACCCCTGACCTGGTTGAAGTCTCGGTGTCACCGATGAGCCTTTTGCTGCTATGAGACTGCTCAAGAGAGGAAATGGTTTTCCTATAGTCCTTCGCATTTTCCCGATCTGGTTTTCCAGGAGCAGATTCCGGTCTTGAGCCGCTCTTCCCCCAGGGATGCCCGCTGCTCTTGCAGTCTGACTCGTCATCTGACTCAGGTTTAAGGAAACCCACACCAGCTTTGGATGGAGCAGCGGCTGACACTTGTCCTAGAAAATAGTGTTCAGAGGGCAGGTGTTGGAACCGGTTCAGGAAACTGAACAGAAAACCTTATTTTTCAAATAACAGAAGCAGAACTGAGAACAAAGCCATAACACATACTATTCATGCAACATAATGATGCCAAGCGTTTTAAGCCAAGCCTCTTTCATGTCAACCCCTGCTCCCCGACCACAAAATGTCAGTTGTAGCTTGCAGCCTACACTTCTCTGTCAATCAAGCATGTGAAGAATAAGGTAGCTTACCCATTCAATTGCAAGCTGATGTAACCACAAGGATTTGAATAACTGAATGAGCTTATTGTAGCAATTTCAGTTTTTTAAATATACAAGAAACTACATAAATAAGATATAAACAGCACTTGTTTGAACCGTTTAAGAACTATATTTTGGAGGCCAAAAGTAACATTTTGGGGGGTTCTGTTCAGAACAAAACAATAATAAATAGTGGGGAATTCACTGTGTGTGTGTGGGCGTGTGTAATGAGGTACTACAATATACCCAACTCACCATAATCATCATCATCATCCGCAGGCTTAAGAAAGCGACTTTTCAGGGCTCCAAGGGAGAGGGGAGGCTGGCTTCGGCTTAATGTAGAACCATGACTATCATCCCGGTCTCTTTCTCTGGGTCTTTCTCGGTCCCTACCTTCATCCCTCTCTCTTCTTCTGTTCCCATCTCCATCACCCCGTCTTCCCCCATCCCTCACTTTGCCTCTGTCAGTAGGTCTACCTCCATCCCTCTCTCTTTCTCTGTTCCCATCTCCATCACCCTGTCTTCCCCCATCCCTCTCTTTGTCCCTGTCAGTAGGTCTACCTCCATCCCTCTCTCTTCTGTTCCCATCTCCTTCACCCAGTCTTCCCCCATCCCTCTCTTTGTCCCTGTCAGTAGGTCTACCTCCATCCCTCTCTCTTCTGTTCCCATCTCCTTCACCCAGTCTTCCCCCATCCCTCTCTTTGTCCCTGTCAGTAGGTCTACCTCCATCCCTCTCTCTTCTGTTCCCATCTCCTTCACCCAGTCTTCCCACATCCCTCTCTCTTTCTCTCTCTCTTCTTCCATCCCTCAGTGTCTCTCTGTCTCTACCCCCATCAAGCTGACTGTCTCTACCTCTTCCTCTCTCACTGTCCCTTTCTCCATCCAGGGGCGGGATTCTACCCTTGTCTGGTCTCCACCCCTCTCCCCGCTCGTCTCCTCTCCTCCACCTCTCCTGCCCCTCTTCATCTCCTCTCCCTCGGTCCTCCCTGTCCATTCCCTCTCTTTCTCCTCTCCACCTGTCTCTCCTCTCTTCATCTCCTCTCCCTCTGCCCATCCCCTCTGTTGCTCCTCTTTTGTAGCCGTACACAGCAATCTCAGCCTCTTCCATCCTCCTCTGGAACTTCTCCATGGACTACAGGTGAGAAACACCAACACATAACTGCAGTGCTTTTATAAAGTATTCAGCACCCTTCACTTTCTCCACATTTTGTTTTGTTATAGATTTAAATATATAATAGATTCCCCTCAGAAATGTTGCGAGCAATCTACGCACAACACTCCATAATGAAAAAGCGTCATTTTTAGATATTATATATTCAATTTATTGAAAATGAAAACAGAAATATCTCAAGTACATTCAGACCCATTGCCAAGACACAACAAATTGAGCTCAGATGCATTGTGTGTCTTTTGGTCATCCTTAAGATGTTTCTAGAACTTGAAGTCCACCTGTGACACATTCAATTCAATTCACAAAGTATATCAGAGAAAAAAACACCCCATTTAGTCCAAGGATCCCTCCATAGAACTCAGATATGTGTGGAAGTATAGATCTGGGGAGGGTATTTATTTTTTTTTTTTAAACATTTAAAAGTTCCCAAGGGCACAGTGGGCTCCATTATCGTGAAACTGAAGAAATATGGAACCACTAAGACTCTTCCTAGAGCTAAACTAAGTAATTGGGCCAGAAAAGCCTCAGTCAAGGAGGTGACCAAGAACCCAAGCTAACAGAGCTTCTCTGCAGAGATGGGAAAACCTGCCAAAGACAATCATCTCCGTAGCACTCCAATCTGGTCTTTATGATAGAGCGGCCACAAAGAAACCACACCTGAGTTAAAGGCAGATCACATGTAACCAGAAGGACTTTAAAAAATTCTCTGACTAAAATCAAAATGACTGTGCCTGAATGCCAAGTGTCTGGCAAAAAAACATTCTAATAACATCCCTACAGTGAAGCATGGTGGTGGCAGCATTATGCTATGGGGATGCTTCTCACCGGCAAGGACGGGGATACTAGTCGAGGGATTGAGGGTAGGATGAAAATTTACAGAGGCACCCTTGAAGAATCCTGATCCAGAGGCTCAGACTGGGGCAAAGATTAATCATTCAGTATGAAAACTACCTGTAGCAAACAACCACAACAACAATGCGATAGCTTAATCTATGAATGTCCTTGAGTCGCTCAGACAAATTCTGGACTCAAACCCCATTTAACATCTGCGGGGAGACCACAAGATCGCAGTTCAACAACACTTCCCATCCAATATCACTAAGCTTGAGAGGATTTACAAAGAAGAATGGGGGAAAACTGCCCAAATCCAGGTGTACAAAGCTAGTAGTGGGATACCAAAGGAGACACTAAGCTGTGATCCCTGTCAAAGGCACATAAAAAGTACTGAATAAAGGGTCTGAATAACATTAAAGTTTTTGAGTGTCAATAAATTGGCCCAAATTTCTAGTGTTTTTGCTTCGTCATTATCGTTATAGTGAGTAGATTGATGGCAAAAAACCTGTATGAAATCAATTATAAATGAACTCCATAATAACAAAATGCTGAGAAAGTGAAGGGGTCGGAATACATCCCAAAAGCACTGCATGATATTGGACAAAACATACCAATGTATTTTTAGATATCACAGTTACTTATACCTTGTATGCATACCTCTTACATGGTCATTTTTTGACAAGTGCAAGGAGGAGTTTAATATATATATATAGTTTTTCTTTTAATTAAACCTGATAAAACCAAATCTACTGTAAATAACATGACTGTCAAGTCAGCTTGGGCAAAGTTACACCCATGCACACACATAATTCCCTTTTCAAATCCTAATTATAGTAACCAATGACATTTTACCCTAGCCCAAACTCAAGCTGAACTCAACCTTAGTATTTGACTTTTACCCAAAACTGAAAATATAATTTTCCATGTATATTTAAGTAATTTAGCAAATGCTGTTATCCAGAGTGACTTACAGTACTGAGTGCATACATTTAAATAGTTCATTGCACAAGCCCCCCATGGGAATCAAACCCACAACCACAGCATCACAAGCGCCATGTGCTTACTAAATGAGTGACACGGGACCTCATGGGAACAGCAAATTGCCTTGTTCCATGTTTTAATATCCGTGTGGGGATTTATGGTTCTCACAACTATAGCAAAACAAGGGAGGGACACGAACACGCACATACACCCGCACAAGCTGTGTGATATGATGTCCCCATGGTGCAATGCAGAGCAGCCTAACTTCTCAAAGGCAGGGAGACTTTCAGACTAGAGCTGACACTGCAGAAAGAGGATTAACCAGGAAGATAAGGACAGAGAGTGACTGGGTCTGTCTGGCAGTAGGAATATATCAATGTGTGTGGAAGGATGCAAGAATATTTAAATAAAAAGTGTGTATACAGGTGAATTTGCACAGGAGATTTTTAGTACTGAATTGTGTCTGTCTGTCTCTATACACTTGCACATATGGTTGAGTGACACTGAGTGACACTGTGTGTGTGTGTGTGTGTGTGTGTGTGTGTGTACTCACCCCGTATCTCTCTGCCACTATGGTTTCCAGACTGCGTTGCTCTCTTTCCGCCTGCTCTTTCATCCTCTGGTACGACTTCCTTAGCCAACCTAGCCCACCATCATCTACTATGGCAGCTAAAGACAGAGAAGGGATTTGAGGATTGGGGAAAAGAGGATGGGGGTGACAGGATGAGGGAGTAAAGTTGGGGGGTATTTAGAGTTCAAACTACAGTGTATCTGTGGGAAACCAGTGATCGTTCATGGAGAACACAACATCATATTCATATACAACTTAAATTTCCCAAGAGAACAGATATGAATACTTCCCCCTCAGAGAGCAGAGCCTAAGAAAACTTTGCCAGCAGGGCCGGCCCAGGCATAAGTGACATAAGCGGTCACTTAGGGCCCCCAACCGCTAGGGGGCCTCTGACTGCTAGGGAGCCCTCGACAGACAGGAGCCCCAAATTAAATTTTGCTTAGGGCCCCCAAAAGGCTAGGGCTGACACTGTTCACCAGAGAAGTCTTCCAATCATCCCCTTCTCCTCTCATTAGCTCCTTCCCTGTCTTCTCTCTGTCTCTCCTTTCAAACTAAGTGCACGTGTGTTTTTGTGTCAAAAGCCCAAGATCTAAGTGAAGCTTAACCCCCCTTTAACACACTCACACACACGGAAGAAAACAACATTCTGACATGGGTTATAAAGCGAGGCGTGCGTGCATGTGTGTCTACGTCTATATTTATAGGCGACTTTGATTTGCTTGTAAAAGTGACAATGTACCGCCCCTTCTGAGTGAGGGTGTACTTTGAATGTGTGTCATTCTGCCATGCTGTTGAAATGAAGTAGGACACAGCACAGTGTACCTACTAAGTAGAGATAGGACACGCACACAATAAACAGAAAAAAATCCCTTTAACCATAACCTCAAAACCCCAACCCAAAAGCAAACACGTACCTTTTATTCCCCACACAATTGAGGAACCGTTGCCAGATTTGCCATGGAATACTGTACCAGTCAGGGTTCAACATTAACGATGGCCCCCTGGCCCGGGGTCAGTAAGACCTAACGTCAGGCCAGTAGAGAAAGACAGCCACTGGCCCATACAGGCTAGTGCTCAATTTCCCTATTTAAATTCATGGTATCATATTAAAATGTTTGCATGTCATCTTTGTCACTTCCCGCTTCAATTTTCATTTGTTCTCGCGTTAAAATATGTCTATGGCGTTTCTTCTCCCCCCTCGGTATGGTACAGTACCGGTGTCGTCTTTTTGAGCAATAATATTCGATGGCTCGTCGGTTTTGACCAATCATAGTGCATTCTAGAGCAGGACCCAAATATGGTATCGTATGAGGCAAAGCAAAATAAATCATTTTTGTTTTCGTGGAAAGAACGGGTTCCATGGGTTGAAAACGATAATGGCAAGGGACACGTACTGCCGTTCATGTTGTGCATTTCCGACGAAAACCGATAAAGCAGGGTGTTTACTAAGGGAACGAACAACTACCGAAAACCTGCTCTTAAGTCCCTGCAGCATGTCGCGTGTATTGCGGCCAAACGGGCTGTTGACAACCCTGCGGCTGCAACAATGAACGTTTGCCTGGTCAGAATGAATGAGGTGGCGCGTAGCCAAATTGAAAAACTATTTGCGACCGCCTATCATGGACTACGTCCATGACAGTCTGTGAATACGGATTGACAAACCATATGGACATGTCTTGTCAACAGTAAGCGCCTGCCTAAGCGCTTGCTAGCAGTGACACACAAGAAGCCAGTCAAACAACTAGTGCAAGTACTGTATTGTGCCATATGTATGTTGCCATTAATAAATTAACTCAATTATTTTATTTTCATGCTTTTATGTCACTTCAAATAAGCAAGCACCTTCATGAAAAGATGATAATGACATTTATAGTAGCTAATATTTTGATGATAACCATTTGATGTGCGTTGAATCATATTTATTTAAACAGCAATTGCTTGTATCAACTCTCATGTGTCCTACCAAGTTAACACATGCAAATCTATGGTATAAATCAATATTCTGATTATATGACATTTACATACTATATATCTGTAAAATATAATTATATATATATATAAAAAAAATATTCAGTTCGGGCCAGTAGATTTCAGACCAACTGGCCTGACAGGGCCAGTGAGAAAAAAAAGTTAGCGTTGGACCCTGGTCCCAGTATAGTAATACACACACAGATGGGTGTCAAATTAAAGGGGAAAGCAACATGAAGTGCCTGATTGGGGTGCTGGGCCACCACCAGCCGCCACAGCAGCTTCAGCACACCTTGGCATAGATTCTCCAAGACTCTGGAACTCACTGTCCCACACTTCTGCCCAAAATCTCCCATAGGTGTTCAATTGGACTGAGATCTGGCGACTGCAAATGCCATAGCATTGTTTTAATACTCATCAAACCATTCAGTGATCCCTAATGCCGTGTGGATGAGGGCACTGTCATCCTGGAAGAGACCACTCCCATTAACCCTTTAGATCCCCGTAGCGGCCGTCGACGGCTTTTTCTTTAACAATAATATCTTTGTAAATATCACAAAATCTACCTGATAAAAACGTGTTACTGTATTCCCGTGGATGTTGTCATTAATAAGAAACCAGAAAAAGGGTATGTTGTCATTTGACTTTTTTTTGTTTTTATAATTTCTTTACTCAAAATGCTAGCGGCAAAGCGGCCACGACTTTTTACGTTAAAGAGGCTGTTTCTGTGTTGTTTGGTGATACAAAGTTGGAAACGTCCTTGCTCTTTCAAAGCGATAATTATGTCGTGCCGAGTAACAAAAACACTGGATATATGTTTGCTGCTGTCTGCATTTTGATGCTGTGAAATGTTGGTAATATCTTTTAGATGGCAATAGTAACCCTGTCGTGATAACTTGATAGGTGCAACAGATGTGGAGCTCGAATGGTTGCTTGCTCAGTCTTGTCATTGAAAACGTTGCAGTATTTTGCTGTGTAGTCGGCTAACTAGTTGAATGTTTTATCGCGTTTCTGCCGATTTCATTCATATGCAAACTGCAATAGCTAACTAGACAGCTAATTGTCCGGTTCAGTTCGTACGTCAGATTATAGAAAAGTTGTCTGGCCGCAAATGTGTTTCGCTTGAGGCGACGAGCTGTCACTTTCACTAGCCAGCCAAGATTGGAGCCAGTAATGTTGTGTTTTGCTGACGATGTCGTCACTTGATCATGATGATGTCCTGCATCTTCCCACACACTTTCAATGTCTTGAGATGTGTGCCTTATGCTTACTTTATGATCACGTTAGTTGTGCCTACCTCGAATGATTGCTTGCTCAATCTCACCCAAAAAGAGTTGCAGTGTTTTGTTATGCAAACTTAGATGTTCGTTCTGGTTTTTACCGATCCGTCATTTAGAAACAAACACAGCTGTTTGCTGAAGTTAGTTTACTATCTGGTTAGTCTATCAGGCTATTAGAGAAATTGTGTAGTGGCTAATGGGTGCTGCGCTCGCAGGAGAGGAGTAGGAAGAGTGAGAGGTCCATTTTTGTCTACAAAATGCAGTACATCTATATGGAAGCATCTACATTTGTTTAATTCTAACACTCAAGTTTCTCCTTTAATTTGTTACCGGTCTGTACACACGCACACTTTAAAACTAAGCTCCTGTGTTTCAGTATTTCTGTTGCTTATACAGAATCTCTCAGTATTCCTCTCTGTCCCTCTGCACCTATCTCCTCCCCACTCTCTGCCATCTTGCCTGTGCTCCAACTGATATCTATCCTTCTCTACCTCCTTCCTACCCAACAGAAAAACCACCCCCAACCTCCTTTGCTCTTATTTTTCTCTTATGTCTAGCTCTCCCTCCCTTTCTCTATGATTTAGGTGGTGTCTGGGGCCTTGGTGCAGTGAACTCTTCACACATCCTCCCCTGTCACAGACAGACCCACAGGGCAGCAAGCTTTTTACCCAGCAGAGAAGGTTAGGGGACTGTGTTCACCAAACACATGGCAAATATAGAGGGTTGGGTACATGGGCTTCATGTTTGAAACTCCAGGTACAATTTTTTGAGCAGCGAAGCATTATAATAGAGTATGCAGTCGTGCTTTACCTTTTTTAACCACAGTGCTGGCTGTCTTCTCTGGGGGCAAGCCACTACCCCCATCCTTCCAGAATGGGTTCAACTCCAGCTTGTGTAGACCAGCCTAAAGAGACCGACAGACAGGCACACACTTTTAAATGCACTCTTTGAATAGAACGATACGTACACACTGTTCTATCCAAGCAATAACAAAGCTCTTTTGCAAATCGTTGATGTGAGAGTGTTCCCTCTTGCTATTGAGACAATCCACAACCACTCCTTAGATATGTGTCTGTACCTTTAGTAATAGTGGTTCTATTCAAAATGATGCTCATGCCTTGCTTTAGAGTGATTATACAACATTAGGGATGAACATTTGTGTCAGCTGTCCAGCTGAAATGAAAATGGTAACCATCTAAAAGAAAAACTTTTTTTACATTTTGCACCAAAGCCTGTCACCTTATCCTTTCCACAGAGAAAAGTATTGTCCTTTCATATATTGTAATTTTCCCTACATGTTTGAAGATGAAAAAAATCAAATAGTATTTTATATTACTGTAAACTCTAAATTTTTTCCAACTGTAAAACACACCTATTGTCAGGTCCAATGTCCCTGCTCAGCTGAGCATATTTGGTTGCCCAGGTAACTAATAGAGGAGGTGAAGTGAGGCAAATGACTTTCATCACCCTTTTATTTAAGCATAGCAAGCGATACACACACACCTGCTCAATGACCCGGGCCTTCTCACTCTCCTCCTCTTTTAGCCTTTCTTTCTCAGCCCTCTTCTCTGCTGTTGACGTCGTTCTCATTGTCAGGAAGTCAAAGGTCATCCACTCATCTCTCTAGTGGGTGGATTGAAAGGGGAGAGTGATGAAAAGAGAGGAAAAGACAAACACATGAATACATTAAATAAATCAATAAGAACATTGTTACTTCTCAGGCTCACTCGGCCTTGTCTCAGGGTGGTTGGTGGTCTGTTGTTGTCTCTTTAGTGGTCTAGGGCTATGCTTGGCAAAGTGGGTGAATTATGGAAGTGACTTTGGACCTCCCCATTGCTCAGTCCACAGTATCTACTAGGGGAAATCGGTCACGTTTGGTGTAACTTATCTGGTGTCCTGTTAGAGCTTAGGTATATTCCCTCTTATTTCTTTGGTGTTCTGTTGGATCTTGTTGGAAGTTGTTTATGCAAAAAACTAAACATGACACAAGTAGATCTAAATAAAAAAAAAGGCTTTGAAAATAGAAATTTTGGTAATTTCTTTTGCAAAATCTAGATAACAATATGGATTTTATCATTAATAGAAAAAGCATAAACTAAATATGAAAATACTATGTAATATCAAAATTCTATTCATCACAATGTAAAAACAAGAATCACAAAGCTGAAAAATGAATCATAATATCAGCCATAGCATAACTATTTAGTACAGGTGGTAAATGTACACAAGCATATCTTTGCTTCTACCTTTTGTTCACCCTGGAAGAGCAGTGTTTGAATGACTGCACATCACTTAATAATTTTACGTGTACACACTTTTTAACTTAGCCTGTTTCTGCATTGGACTATGTCACAGAGTATTTCTGTGCCTTGTATTGACTAATCAGAAATGCTTAAACCAATCTCTAAAAGCAGATTGGTTTAAGATATCTGCTACATGTATTGGCTACATGTTGAACCACCACAGGAGGGGACTATTGACCCACTGAGAATAGTCACCGCAGGGTAAAGAAAACACTTATTTAGCCAACTGTTAGTGGTTACACTTTTAGTGGTTACACTTTTCTGGAAAGACAGCGCATTACAATATTAATTTATCTCACAATGATTCACTGGTATACTATAAAAATTTGGTCTTGCGCAATTGTCGCTGTAAAGGCAGACCTGATCTACTTTCCTCATGCTCTAAGACTGCTGTTAACAAAAGAAAGAAGATAACTAGCAGATGGATTCAAATGGTGTTCTCACCAAAGATATCTCACTACCACTAATATATATATAAGATCGTTTCCGTTTGGAAGTCGGTTCAAGCAACAAATGTGAATGTCCTACTTAATAGAGTTAGCTTTTGCTTTGTAAACAATAGCTTGTTTGTCATCTAGCAATCAATCTGGAGCTTCTCAAACTATAGTCACATGAACCACATAGTTTCTCCAAAATTAAAAAATGCCTGCAATTCCTTGTCATTATTTTCAGGCTGGTTATATAATCAATGGTATTATACATGTCCAATAGTCTTATTTTATGTGTTCTTTTTTCGCAAATACTCAAACAGCATCCTGTTCTCCCATGCTTCCCCTTATGGGATGAAATCTAAGTGTAATGTAACCGAATGAAAAATTGTTTTTTCACTGTGTAAGCACATTAATTAATAATAAACAAGCAAAATCGTTCAGTTATTTCTTAATGTATAATTTGTTTCCGATGTTGTGTCAGTATCAAATTGTGAACCAATAGTATCTAACCATGTGGAATTGTGACCTGAGCTTACTGCAATAAAAGGATTATAAACACAATAAATAGAATATTTTATACATTGGTCAAAAGTTGCGTTTTTGATTGGACACCTTGCAAAGAGAATCAATCTACCATAGGATGGTGGCTGACTGAGTGAGTGTGTGTATATGTAACGGGTGGGGGGAGAGGGTAATTAAAAGCCTGGTTATTGATCAGTGATTGGTGATGACACAGATTGTGCATTTGTCATACCACATTAAGAGTGAGGCTCTATTGACCCACAAGAAAAAAGAAAACCCAGCTCATTAGCACGAACACCACTAGACCTAATATATTTACCAACAGCAGCTGAAACATTTAATAGCAGAACGACCATCCAATTCAGTATCCTCCTGGCACTGACGAGTCCTCTACTTCACCTTTAGGGTTTTGCTGAGCTGTGTGTGGAAAATAGGGTCTCACCTTGTTGTTCTCGGCTGGGGTAGGAATGCTGCCTGTGGGCTTGGCCTCGGACTTGGCAGGAATCTTCCAGGCTTTCCCTGAGGCTCCTGGCTGGGGCTGGGCCTCCACCCACTCATCATTTGACCCCTGTGGAGAGAAAAGAGGGAAATGTCATGCAAACGATCTGTGTGCATCGAAGACGTTGTATGATGACCAAAGGATGCATGATGTTATGATTCAAAACTGTTCAAAAGCTAGCCGCAAAGACAGGTCGAATGCGTTCTCAGTCATCTTACCAGGTAAAAAAAAAAAAGGGTAAAAAAAAAAGTGGGGAATCATAATACGATCCCCCCCCCTTTTTACCAGGTAAGACGACTGAGAACGCATTTGACCAGTCTTTGCGGCTAACTTTCGAACTGTTTAGAATCATAACATCATACATCCTTGTGCACCGTTTCAGCTTGTTGTACCTTACATGTCTTGTTTTGGGGATTTTGGTCTTATGTCGTTTCTACTATTGCCGTTTGAAATCCAATAGCTAGCAATCCAACTCAAACAATGTATTTGAGTGGCAATCATTTATCCAAGCCAACTGCGTCAGTTTTGACCCATAGTGGCACACAGGTCCACTGAAATCAGTCTGTTGAAATTAACAAAAATGTTAAAATCGGTACAACAGTAATTACCTCTGAGCTGTCACTAGAGCCATCTCTTCCCTGAGCCCTCTTTTTCTCTTTTTTCCCTTTCTTCTTATCTTTCTTACTCTTCTTCGCCTTCTTCTCTTTCTTCTTCTTGCTTTTGCCTTCCTGAAGGTGACAGAAATAAGTGGGCCTAATCAAAAAACAACAAGTTGATGTTTATCAAGCTATGATCGAAGACATCAGGGATTTGGAAACATCAGTGGTAATCACACAACAAAATAGTATTAAAAACAGCTCAGTTCCAGATTCAAATGTTGCCATATGAGAAGGTCTGCCAAATATTGGCTTATGTATAGACCATGAAAGGACAGGGAGGTCACACAATTGACCTATAATTTAAAAAGAAAAAGGTCACAAGATTGCCAACGCAATGACCTACTGACCTGTTCTAGCTGCTGCAGTCGTAGGTCAACCTCTGGGAGCATCCAGGTGTCCTCTCCTTTCTGTCTCTTCAGCTCTTTTCTCTTCTCCTCCTTCTCATACTGCTGCTTTGCCTGGAGGGGGTGGGGGGGGGGTAATTACATTACGTGACACAGAAGCGGGGGGATAGTGAGATAAGACTTTAGATGCGTTTCCTCCAGGAAGCTCATTTGTCAACATTACACACTGTGGGTGTTTATGAAGTCAACACATCTGCCCATGAAGAGATGGGTGGACCACACTCAGCCCGTTTTGCAGTGCATACTGTGTGTACTGTGTGAAGTGTATATGCCAGTTTGTGTGTGTTCTGAAGACAGAGTTTAGCCACATCAAAATGTATATCCAGAGTGGCTACGTCACTACCGTCATCTGCCTGAAGCAGTTTGTCCTGCCATCCCCAGGACACCTCGTAACTTACACATACATACGTTCGCACACTTTCTGGTGCTCCTCGATCAATCCCACCACAGTAAACACAATCTGCTTCTGTCTATGTAAATACCTCTGGTCCACCACAGTCTTTTCCTTTAGACCCACAACACACAGTCTGTTTGTCTCTATTCCTCCATGGTAATCTATCGATAACCTGAGGCAAGGTGGGTTGGAATTCAGTGGATTGTATCCCAAGAGAAGTGCGTGTTAGACATCAGCACCATTGTAGAACGTCACCACCTAGTGGTGTTTCCCCAGCTCACATCACCACAACTGACTGACCAGCAGAGAAAGACAACCGCATTTTCCAATATACTTTAGGAATGAATTGAAAAGAAATGCTAGTTGTCTCGTTTCTACACTGTGATCGAGATACATTGACTCTATAGCAATTTCTACGAAAGGCTAAAGTGCTTTAATATTCAAATAAAAAGTAGTGTAAAAAACAGTGTATACCTGTATACAATCGATAATGTAAGTTGGTCTTGCTAAAATGTTTGTTAGCCATTGACTCCATTCCCACTATTTTGTTGTTTGTTAGCAGTACTGTAGCTTGCAAGTTAGCTTGTCGTCTGTGTTGCACTAGATATGAACTAATAGAAATTACCAAAACAGCAAATTATATTTAAATGATATTATGTATACACATACTTATGCCATTTGCCAATGACAGAACATTTATTTAGAAAATGCTAATACACAGGGCAGACGTCTAGCTGGTTGTTTGTTAGCATGCAGCTAGCTGGTGCAGCCACACACTTCACTTTATGACACAGTTAAATAACATTCTGTCACGTTGTGGACATAGACAGGTGTTTCTAATTAAAGCTCACACATGTACCTTTTGAATGGCTTCCTCCCTGGCTTTACGTTTGTTTTCTCTTCGGTTTTCGATGATATTAACACTTTCAAAACTGCCCCCTAACGCCGCCATGACTGCCGTAAAATGTATTTCAGAACACTGTCGCAAAACCACGTTGGATCCTGAAAGGTTAGGTGTTCTCCACTACAGTAGATTGTAATTCATTTCAAATTAAATGAAAGACACGAACATATGTGAACGTGTAACCCTGGGATATTTGGGATGTCATTGTAATGGTGTGGTATGGTCAGAGACAATAAAGAAGACATCCAATTTAGATCCCCGATAAATTTTGTTCTAGGTAGGTTAATCTGCCAGGGGCCTCAGTTGTTAAATAATCAGACTAATTATCACAACGTTGTTAGATCAAATCCTGAGCTGTTGAGGGGAAACAAATCGTTATTCTGTCTGCGAACAAGACAATTAACTTTATTGCCCCCTGGGCACTCAATTTTGTTGCCCCCACATCTCACTGATTTTGAGGGATTGGCTTAGAGTCCTGCACATTTTGCAAAACCATATTTTTAAAGAGTATGTAAAGTAAGTCCATCGGTGGAGGTAATAAGCAGATCAGAATGCATTGACTATAGCTATAAGTTGGATGTTAAAACCCAGTGAGCAATCGCTGGCGCGCCGCCGGCGGCTATAATGTCGTACAGCCAGCGGGCCACCAGCTTTTGCCGCTTTTCTCCTGATCTCAATTTGCATGAGCTAATTTGCATCTCAGGCGGCTTTCCACCTGCGGCCCGACTGCGTTACGCTGGCGGCTAGCCGCCGAAAAGAGGGCGTGCGCTTTAGTCTGCTGTATCTGCTTGTGTTGCCATTTTTTCCAGCAGAGATGCTATTGTACCCCTTTTATTCTTGTACTGATTATTTGATTTATTTCAATATTGTAAAATCTAAGTGTGCAGAATTTTGGTCAACATTGGTAGTTTATAAATAAAATAGACTTTGACTATTGCACTATTGCTTGTGTAAAGGACCTTTGTGTAGACATGTACAGTAAACACATCTCGCCATTGCTTACCATAATATTTTCACGAACTAATGGCCATTTTTCACTACATGGTACCAGCTCAACTCGTCTACAGCCTCGACTTTAATGCTTCATGGGGGACAGTTCTTTACTGTGTTTAAACACCGCCATGTCCGTAGATGGCGCTATAGTAGCGAATTGCACATCTGTAAGGCAAGACCATGGGTAAGACAGTCGCCATTTGGATTCCACGCTGTTGTACCGTGCAAACTAGAAGGAACATTCATTTTAGCGACTTGGTTCTCTCGTCAACTCTTGTTCAAAGTGTATAAGCTATATGCTCTGAATTGGACAATACAACATGTGGATTATCACATTGTTTTACTACAATTTGATGAATTCCCGAAACAAGCGAAGATCAAGGATTTTTTGGACATCAGACCGAAAATTGTTGAACGCCGAGTCACCTACATCTATGGTGAGTTCTGTTCTGCGATATTATAAATAACTAGCGTTAAGTGTTGTTAGGTTACTAAGTAAGAACGTAATGACTGTTTGCAATATTCTATTAACATTCAAATTCTTTAGCCAAGTTACTGGTAGCTGAATGCAAGTTCTAAACCATTGGCGAGAAAACAAGTTATAGAAACTGAGCTTGGAAAAAACAGCGTTGGCCTGAGATTAAATACCTACAGTAACCCTTGTTTCTTCGTGTGTCCACAAGTTTGGTTGCTTACTATTTTTTTGTTTCTTCGTTTATCCTCAAGTTCGGATGTTTTGTGCTTTTTCGCCTATCAACAGTTGAACAGGTATGGTAACATCGTTAGCTAGCTTGTCTAAATCGTGTTTCTTAGGGTATCAACAAGTTAGAATTTTATAATATGTGCTTACTCCTTGTAACTTTTATCAACTGATATGTAACGTTGGCTGAATCGTGTT
>JACXGI010014743.1:0-18534 GCA_016801175.1 Esox masquinongy | reverse complement strand
TAACTCCGGTTATATGAGTGGAGCGGAGCCCCCTAGACCTGTTGCCCTGCCGTCCCACGAGTTATGCTGAATAATCTCGGGAGGACGTTCTCTGGGCTCACGGGTCATATATAGGGGCAGGCGTGCCCTGATTGGCTGACGCATCTTGCATAATGAGTTTTCAGTACGGCCGCGGACGCGGCCAGGGTAAACCACTAGGTGCTAAAGCCCCTCTAGGGGGCTCCGCTCCACTCATATAACCGGAGTTACATTCCCGGTAACTAACAAACTTACCCCCGAAACTGAAGTCTCACCATCACGTGCAACCATGCTCACTCACACAAACACATACACAGAGACGGATGAACTCACTACACACAAAATGTCCCCTGCTTGTTGCCTGCTATACAACACTCCCACATGCACAAAAATCATGTTAATGTTCATTATACTTTTTTAGAACATACAAAATTGTTTACCTAAAAAAGCTTTCTTAAACTGACAACGAATCAGCGTTTTTCATGCAAATTTAAACTTATGCTTCTAAGTGCCCGATGTCCTCTAGTGGGACCTGTGCTCATGGCCCAGCACCGTGCAGTTGAATTGGCAGGTCTGCCATTGGTGCCCCATTCTCTTCAAAGATGAGAGCAGGTTCAAACTGAGCACGCCGTGGTGAACATTATGCTGCCTGCAACATCAACCAGCATGACCAGTTTGGCTGTGGGTCAGTGATTGTCTGGGGAGGCATATCCTTGGAGGGTCGCACAGATCTCCACGTGCTAGCCAACGGTACCCTGACAGCTGTTAGGTACCAGGATGAAATCCTCAGACCCATCGTCAGACCTTACGCTGTTGCAGTGGACCCTGTGTTCCTCCTGATGCAGGATAATGCCCGGCCTCATGTGGCCAGAGTGTGTAGACACTCTAGATGATGATGTCATTAATGCCACTGACTGGCCCTCATGTTCCCCAGACCAGAATCCAGTTGAGAACCTCTAGAACGTTATGTATCGGTGCATCCGACGCTGCCCAGTAGCGCCACAGACTGTCTGGGAGGTCACTGATGCCTGGAGTCCATACGGGCACGTGGGGGCAATACACACTACTGAGTCACATTATGAGTTGCCATGATGAAATTCACGCAAGTTGTAACAGCCTGTGATTTTCAGTTTACTTTGATTTTTGGTGTATTTGAATCCAGCCCTTAATCGGTTAGTGATTTTGGTTTCCACTAACCGTTGTTACGTTATTTTGTTCTCAACGAATTACACAATGTACAGTAAAGATTTTGATCTTTAATATATTTCCTTCATTGAGATCTGATGTGTGATTTAAGTGTTCCCTCCATTTTTTTGAGCAGTGTATTTAATTGGCAGATCTGTCCTGTTTTATGTCAAAAGAAAAATAAAGTCTGAGTATCTCCAAATCGTATGTCCTGTCCCCCGATTTATATCTTACAAATACAAATACAAAGATCATATCAATACCCCACACATGTGAAATACTTATACTAATACAATTCATGTCATAAATTACACAATGAACATGTTACATAAGCATTGTAAAACATGAAACAGCTATGAATACAATAGAGCATTCATAAATAACAGAATTTCTCATACCCGAAGCATGTCCCTTGTGTTACGTAGTCAAACCACATCCTGTCATATTTAATTCAATGCATACGTCATAACAGAATCCTTCCCTATCATATGTCATACAGGACAAGTCCTGCCGTAACACACTGGAAGGGTCCTAAATCACAAAAGTGACAGAAGCTACCTTACATAAACTGCTCATCTTCTCTCTCCTTTGAGCTCCACATCAAGTCCATCATCAAGTCCATCACCAAGTCCATCATCACTCCTACACTGTACAACCTTCACTGGCTCCCTGTCAAGAGCCACATCAATTATAAGCAAGGGTTCAATTGGAATTTGTAAGGTGAGGGAACTCTTGAACCTAAACGGGGTGGACGGTCGGCTGCTTACCATAAATAAATCGCTGTCCATGTTGCTGAACGGATGACATTTGTTTAATAAACAACTAAGGTACATGGTAAGTTAACACTCAGAACTGCAATCATTTTCACTTAAGCACCATGAACAGTGCCAGAACACCATGCATACAGTTTTGCTCAAAAGTTTGCATACCCATGGAGAATTGGTAATAGATGTACCATTTGTAAAGAAAACATGAGTGAGCAGGCAAAACACATGTCTTTTATATCTTATGGGATTCACATTCAACTGTAGGTCATAACAGAATGGCACAATCATAAAACAAAACATGGCAACAAAGAAAATAATGAACTGACCCCTGTTTAAAAGTCTGCATACCCTTAGTTCTTAATACTGTGTATTGCCCCCTTTAGCATCAGTGACAGTGTGCAGTCTTTTGCAATAGTCTATGAGGCCCTGAATTCGTGCAGGTGGTATGGCAAAATGCCTCCAGGTCATGCAAAGTCTTTGGTCATCTTGCATGAACCGCACGTTTGAGATCTCCCCAGAGTGGCTCGGTGATTGTAAGGTCAGGAGACTGTGATGGCCACTCCAGAACCTTCACTTTTTTCTGCTTTCACCACTGGAGGGTCAACTTGGCCTTGTGCTTAGGGTCACTGTCATGCTGGAAAGTCCACGAGTGTCCCAATGCGCAGCTTTAGTGCAGAAGAATGCAAATTGTCTGCCAGTATTTTCTGATAACATGCTGCATTCATCTTGCCATCAATTTTCACAAGATTCCCCGTGCCTTTAGAGCTGACACCCCCCCAAAACATCAGTGAGCCACCACCATGCTTCACAGTAGGGATGGTATTCCATTCACTATAGGCCTTGTTGACCCCTTTCCAAACATAGCGCTTATGGTTGTGACCAGAAAGCTCTATTTTGGTCTCATCACTCCAAATTACAGTGCCAGAAGCTGTGAGGCGTGTCAAGGTGTTGTCGGGCATATTGCAACCAGGCTTTTTTGTGGCATTGGTGCAGTAAAGGCTTCTTTCTGGCAACTCGACCATTCAGCTCATTTTTGTTCAAATATCGTTGTATTGTGCTCCTTGAAAAAACCACACTGTCTTTTTCCAGAACAGCCTGTATTTCTCCTGTGGTTACCTGTGGGTTTTTCTTTGAATCCTGAAAAATTCTTCTGGCAGTTTTGGCTGAAATCTTTCTTGGTCTACCTGACCTTGGTATCAAGAGATCCCTGAATTTTCCACTTCTTAATAAGTGATTGAATAGTACTGACTGGCATTTGCAAGGCTTTGGATATCTTTTTATATCCTTTTCCATCTTTATAAAGTTCCTTTACCTTGTTACGCAGGTCTTTTGACAGTTCTTTTTTTCTCCCCATGGCTCAGTATCTAGCCTGCCCAGTGCATCCATGTGAGAGCTAACAAACTCATTGACTATTTATGCGCAGACACTAATTGCAATTTAAAAAGCCACAGGTGTGGGAAATGCACCTTTAATTGCCATTTTCACCTGTATGTGTCACCTTGTGTGTCTGAAACAAGGCCAAACATTCAAGGGTATATAAACTTTTGATCAGGGCCAGTTGGGTGATTTCTGTTATCATTATGATTTAAAAAGGAGCCAAACAACTATGTGATAATAAATGGCTTCATATGATCACTATGCTTAAATAAAATACAGTTTTTTGCATGATCAGTCATATTTTCTTAATCAATGCCAAAATTTCACAATTTCTGCCAGGGTATGCAAACTTAAGAGCACAACTGTATACCCATTATATTATTTTCAGCAGCTGTTTAGTGCAATGTTTATATTAGACAGCAAATGCAAAGTTTGTATTAGATATTAAACAGAACTACAGTAAAACATTAAAAATAAATTGCAGTACAGGACTATACTGGGTATTTGAAATACCTCTTAAACATATTTTTATGTTATTTTTTTAATTAATTTATTTAATTGGGTTAAACTCTTGTGTAGTAATGAAAATGAATCAGTCAGCAATTTCCGTTTGGCTCTTCTGTCCATCTCTGTAAGATACAGTAAGTTGGAATGATGAGTTAGTTGGCCTGAATGAGCTAGTGTGGTATTGTACTGTTTGCAAGTTAAAGATAGGATTATCATATTTATTATTACAATGTTCTGTTCAACTGTCTGAATTAAATTCACTAAGCGACGTAGGCTACAGCAATGGACTTAAACACCAAGCCACAAGCTAATGTTATGTCATTCAAACCAACCACTGTAGCTGTTATCTTTTCATTCCCTGATTTCTGGTTCTTGTTTTGTTTTTGTTTTCTGCTGTACAGTGTCCTTGGATTTTTGGAAAGGTGCTTAAAATCCAATGTATTATTATTATTATTACTCCTGTTGTCTACACTACTGGCAGTGTCAGTAGGATTCTTGAGCCGGTCCAATTCTCTGTGTATGGTAATGATATTGCACTTGCTGCTGGTAACTCCCTCATCCACCTTCATGTCGACAAAGCTATCTTGTATACAACAGGCCCTTCACTGAAGACTGTGCTAACCACCCTACAACATAGCATTCTATATGGGTTCTTTGATCTATACCTATTCCTTAATTCCCCCCCAAATAAATGAATTCTGTTCAATCAGAGCCTGTCTCAACATGCCTTCCCCCCAAACATCCTTGTCCAGACTATGTCTGAGATGTTCACGTTGATACCCACAAATATCTTGGTATATGGCTTGATGGCTCACTCATTTAATACCAATTTCACCAACCAGTCTAAACTTTAATCTAGAAAGGCATCCATCAAAAAATTACCATACTGCCAATCCTTGACTGTATTAAGGCATGCCACTAAAATACTCTTCAATAAATCAGAGGTAATTTACTCCCTTTTTCACCAGTGCCCCTTCAACACTCATTCATGTGACCAGGGATGTCGCTAGGCCTATTTTAGGGGGGCTTTAGCCAATATTTTGTGGAATAGCCCTTATTTTTAATCACAGCTCTCATGCGTCTTGGAATGCTCTCCACCAGTCTGTCACATTGCTGTTGGGTGACTTTATGCCACTCCTGGCACAAAAATTCAAGTAGCGCGGCTTTGTTTGATGGCTTGTAACCATCCATCTTCCTATTGATCAAATTCCAGAGGTTTTCAAAGGGGTTCAGGTCTGGAGATTGGGCTGGCCATGACAGGGTCTTGATCTGGTGGTCCTCCATCCACACCTTGATTGACCTGGCTGTGTGGCATGGAGCATTGCCCTGCTGGAAAAACCAATTCTCAAAGTTGTCAGAGCAGAAGGAAGCAGGTGTTCTTCCAGGATAATCTTGTACTTGGCTTGATTCATGCGTCCTTCACAAAGACAAATCTGCCCGATTCCAGCCTTGCTGAAGCATCCCCAGATCATCACTGATCCTCCACCATATTTCACAGTGGGTGCGAGACACTGTGGCATTTAGGCCTCTCCAGGTGTCCGTCTAACCATTAGAGGACTAGGTGTTGGGCAAAGCTAAAAAGTTTACTTTTTTTATTTTTATCATCAGAGAAGATGACCTTACTCCATTCCTCTACAGTCCAATACTTATGATCTTTTGCAAACTTCAGCCTGGCTCTTCTTTGCTTGTCATTGATGAAGGGCTTTTTTCACGACTTCAGCCCTGCCTCTAGGAGCCTGTTTCGAACCGTCCTCGCTGTGCACTTCACCCCAGCTGCTGTTTACCATTCTTTTTGTAGGTCACTTGATGTCATCCTACGGTTTTTGAGTGACATTCGAATGAGTTGATGGTCATCTCGGTCAGTTGACAGTCGTTTTTGCCCTCTGCCAGTCTGTAGCTTTGTCGTCCCCAGTGTCTGTTGCTTGACCTTGTTCTTATGAACCGCCTTCTTTGAAATTTTCAGGATGGAAGCAACCTGACGCTCAGTGTATCCCTCTGCCAGTAAAGCCAGAATTAAACCCTTCTTTTCCTCACTCAAAGCTTTTCTTTTTAACTCTTTTGTCATGCTGAATAGTTATTTTTTTATTCAAATTACCTTTGAGGTACTACTTGCACTGTTTTTGTCATCCAGCTGGTCCTAGTGATGACCACAGCAGTGGTTTTTATACTTTTCCTCGTTAAATTAGATTTGGTTCAGGTAATCACCTGATCAGTACCTCATTAAGTAAAATGAGGTGTGCCTGTGTTGGAATTTAAGAGACACTGGAATGGAATGGCTGCCATACATATAGAGATGCTGATTTAAGAAAAATTAGGAGTGGTCTCTTAATTTTTTCCAGAGCTGTATGTAGCTAATTGATAAACATCATTCCAGGTGGAAATACAAAGCAGAGGCTATAGCTAGTTTGAATTTAACATTGAACAATGAAACGCAAACAAAAATCAATTGATGGATTTTTCTCAAAAGTTTTCTCGAAAAGATGCATCTGAAATGCAGTCAAGTGGGGCGACAGAGCCTGCATCTGCAGCTTCTGCTAGTCGAACAACAGCAACCGCAGTTGGGGTCAGGGACATATCAACACTTAAAACCGACTCGCCAACTCATCCTCGCCTTGGCCAGTACCCCTTGAGGAAAGGCAAACGATTTGCCAGCATTAATTATGACCAACATGAGTGGATTGAGTATTCTACGGACTCTATTTTCTGTTTCGCTTGACTAATGATAAGACCTCCACTCTTTATCCATGGTGCTGAAATATGCACGATAATAGATACGAAGAAAGGCGGTTTCACTGCTCTCTCGCGTATTACATGCCCACATTAGGGATTGTGAATGTGACTGAGTGCTATGTCTGTTAAAACAGTTTTCAATAGACGTCATGTGACATGACGTCATGTGACATGAAAAAAAAATCTAGAGGAAAAACCATGTTCTGTAACAACAAAAATATACAAATGGGGAATAGATTGACCCCAATAGATTGGCATATACAGCACATTTCGTGTGATACATATCATAAACAAGTTAACAGTCTGTCCTTTTCTGCCCTGATGACAACAAGTTGCCTTTCGGCTTAATGCAATTACAATTTGTATAATTGCGGAACCCTTTACAGTGCCCTTCACTAACCATTTACAGTGCACCCTTTGTAAATATGCGCAAAATGGGCTGTGAAGTTTATCTTTGTTTATCTTCTTGATTTTTTTAATTCAAAATATTAACAAAAAGAGTAAAAGTAAAGAAAAACAATTAAAAGAAAATATTACGAGGTCCACTCTTATGGACTCCTTTGTTTTTTAGCTCATTACACAGGTCGTCTTTGGGAATTATGTGCCATGGACCTGACATGGCCATGGCAAAACCTTTATTCTGTGAACAGTGAACCATTTTTGTGATAATTTTGAGATATGTTTCATTGTCTTGCTGGAAGATCCAACTACAGCACAGAGCTTCCTGGCAAAGGCAGTCAGTTTTTGATTATAATATCTGCTGGTACTTGATAGAGTCCATGATACCATGTATCCTAACTAGTTGTCCATGGCCTTTGGAAGAATAACAGACCCTCAACATAAAAGATCCACCACCATACCTTACAACGGGGATAGGTTCTTTACTACATGGCTATTTTTCTGTCTATGCCGAACCCATCTCTGATGTTTTTCCAAAAAGCTCTATTTTTGTCTCATCTAGCCATTGAACCAGGTCGCATTGAAAGTTTCATTGACGTTTGACCCAACTAACGACTGCAATTCTCCAGCTGTGATCCTTAGAGATTCTTTGGCCACTGAAACCATCCTCCTCACTGTGCGTGGGGGCAATATAGACACACGTTATCTTCCAGATCGATTGTTAACTTATCCAGTTGCTTTAAACTTCTTAATTATTGCTCTGATAGTGGAAATTGATATCATCAACCGTTGAGCTTTCTTATAGCCATTTCCTGATTTGTGCAGCTCAAAAAACCTTTGTCGCGCATTATTACTGTATTCTCAGATCTTTTCCATAGTGATGGATGACAATAGGAATTTGGCCTGTGTGTCACCTGATATTTATACCCCAGTGAAACAACAAGTCAAGGCTGACCACTTAAGTGTTCCTAATCACTCAGGTGAACTTAAAAACATAGAAGTATGAATGGGAGATTTTCCTCGGAAGAATTTCTAGGGGTGACAATAATTATGGAATCCATGTTTTGGAGAATTTGTTTCACATGTATTTCTTTCAGTACTTTCACTTCAATTAAAGGTAGATTTTTTTTAGAATATTTTGAATGAAAGATCAAGAGGATAAACAAAGTAATTTTTTTCACAGCCTGTTTTGCTCATATTTACCAGGGGTGCCACTTATTGTGGGGCACTGTACTTTAGACAGTGTCACCTGCCTCCCATTGCATATTTAGTCTCGTGCAAAATTCTGTAATGTAGTGTCGCTGTTTAATAAAGGACGCTGTTACATGTGGATCAATTATTTTTTTACCTGTACTGACCAGTGCATCCGCAGACATTTATTTTTTAGTGGTCTAATCAAGTTGGCTCCTCTAAAGATTTGACACAGAATTTGATCATATATTATGTTGTAGTATGGCATAACATAACCATCTCAATTTCCATAACATAACCATCTCAGTTTCCATCTCAATGTCTAAACATCACTTCTGGCATCCAACTCATGTTTTGTCCACTTATAAAGGTGCATGCAGTCTCTCTGGAATTTGATGAGTGGAAAGAGACATCTCCTTCAAAAAGTGTAATGACATTTGGCAACACAAAGACCGCAGACTATATCCTCGTTTTGGAATCAATGTCAGAAAAGGAAAGATTCTGAACTTGCAACTGAAATGTGTCACGTAAAATGTATATACTAAACAATTGAGGGCTCCCTAACTGTGTATTTTTCGCTGATAAAAGATTTGTTTTCTCTTTTTGTTATTCTACAAAGTTCTGTCTATCAGAGTGTAGTGGCGTCAATGTGACTTTGTGATGTAGCTCTCACACCAGTTTGACCCCACTCTCCTTGACTGAGTGAGCTACAAGACCAACAGTCCAACAGTGACTTAAAAGGATTTATGAAAAATATATAAATATAAATAGTTTTCATATTTCCTGTTATTCCACTTTAAACTTAACACTTGCATCACACTTCACTCCTTAAAAAACTCAACAAATTTGCGAAGGTTGTTATGAAAATGAGAATTGGTTCTCAATTGAGCTACCTGGTTATAAAATAAAATGTATCTACCCACTCCTTCCCCAGCTAACCGCACAATATGCGCTAGGCTGGAAGCTGTGACATCAAGGCAATAAAACTGATGCCCTGCTTGCTGAAGCACAGATTTCCGCCACAGTCAACCCTTTGAAAAGAGCACCCTGCTAGGCAACTCTTGCCCTTTGCTGTCATATCCCCTTTGCTGTCATATCCCTCCCATAGCCAAGTGAGACAGTCACAACTTTTCCCACAGCTTGAAGGACTGCAATGGTGCGCAATCCCCTTTGCAGCTGGTCTGCTGAGCAACAACACTGTTTGGGAGGAAGAGAGTAGTTGTGATTACCACCTGGTTCACCTTTGGCAGTAGGTAGCTAGCTAGCCTCTCTCTGTCAGTCTATTATTTGGCATGACACAATGGGGATATGTGTTCTCACCGCATGCACACCAGACCTTACTACCTTTTTTACTGCCTTTTTCAGCATCTGCGTAAGTGTCCACTTGGGGTAGATGTATTCGCCTTACCAGGCGGCTGAGAATCTGCAATGGTAAAGTCACTTAGAATGTTGCTAGCCACAGACAACGGGTAAGATCTCCAGCCAGAACGAGCAGATAAAGGCTTCCAAACCAGTTCCACGTTTTAGATCATATACTTTGACATGTTTCAACAATTACTTCCAAATGATTCTGCTGTGTTTTGGAGCTTCTGCTGCTCTTATCCCTGGAACCAGTTACACTCAAGAGACAGATTGTGTTCCTGCAAAAGTTGAAAAACAGCAATCGTCTCTGCTTTCCATTCAAATTGACTTTGTCTAAGTCAGTGGTAATTGTGAAGGCAGGAAAGAAATTGTTTGATATCAAGAAGCTTTCTCTGTGAATCAGATAACTGGATGGGACACCTCTAAGGCAGCCAGTTGTTTTCCTATTGATTCATCGTAGTATGTTGTGCTATAGAACACCAGAGCATTTGACACTGGATTGACCATTTTCCCATCAGTAATAGCAGTCCAGACTCTTGCCTATGCGAACTTGCCCATGGTCCCAATTTCTGCCAAACAATGTAGTCCCATATTTCCTGATCTCAAGGATCAGCTGAATGTTACCTGGGTGCGTACACATTCTGCTAAGTGAAGCGTTCCATTGAATGTTTGGATGTGTCTTCTATTTCCTCTGGAACAAGGAGGGGACAGTCAAACCGATGCATCCATCCTCAGAGCACAGATTTCCTTTGTCCTTCAGAAACAGGTCATCTGAATTTGTGTCTATGTCAGAAGTTGAGGACGGCTAGCCCAGCTGGTACGTCCTGCTACCATAAGGGGTAGGGACCATGTTTCCCATTGCAGACTTACAGCTCTGAAATCACTCTGTCGAATTTCAAATGCCAACACTCTGTCAGCTAATACAGTCAATCTGCCTGTTATTACAGACCAAGCTACTGATTTACATCCATCAATATGAAAAATGCATATTTAAATCTACCTGCACGAGTCATTTCTGAGATTTAATTTAAATGTTTATGCCTACGAATTGCTGGCCCTTTTTGTTCTCTCCTTATCTCTGCACCTTGCACCATGAAGTGTAGTGGGCGCAGGATGGGCTCAAGACGGGCTCAGGGCTTATTTGAACGATTAGCTGGTGGTAGCATAGTCACAGGAACAGGTGGTGATGCGCATCTTAATACGTCTCTTATGTTCAGTCTTTGGGTTTCAAGGTAAACCAATAGAAAATATACCTGACTCCATCTCAATTAGGTTAGTGGGTCCTGAACTGGAGTCAGTACTGAAACTGATCCTATCCCATTTTAGTTATAGTGCATTTTTCACATATGCCTTGATTGACCACGTCAGGAAGCAGGGGAGGAAACAGCCTCCAGCCTATAATATTGGGGTCTCTAGCAGACTCAGCATTTTATTAAGTTCCTCTGTGTCCATATGACAAAGGACTTACCATGGACAATCAATGGCACCAATGTTGTTAAAAGATCGCAACAGTGACTCCCTAAACCGACTAAAGGAAATTGGCATGCCACCCTGTGTCGTCTCCCAATACTGTCAGTACACCATCATGAATGGTGATCACAAATGATGATCGAGGGGTAGGAACAGCAACTACTCAATATGCACCCAGCACAAAAATGACTCGGAGCTCCTAGGAATCCGCCTATCGCTATGTTGTTCAAAACAACACTGTTGGACGAAAATTTACTAGTAAGGACTGAAGACAGGACTCTTACTGTTGACCATGGCACTTAGCAATAGTACGTGTTTTCTATGTTTTATCTCCCCGGTTCTGCAATCACTTCTTTCAGTGTTCTGCATGGCTGTTTTGGAGTTAGATTTTACAGTATGTTTCTATGATGTGTCCAAACCGACTGAAAGCGAATTTATGTTTATACCTCTGGTTTCCTGAAGGAGGCAAGGAGATACAATACCATGAGATGCAATGAAGAACGGACCTGAATCAGTTTGAATGCGCCCCCCTCCTCTATAACACTCACACAGCCAGGGAACTCCATGCCTGTTACAAATCCACCAGCAACTCATTATCAGATCAATAGCCATTCATCAACATCTGTTTTTTAATTCATTCAGCCAGCACTCGATAGGCTTCTAGTCATTTCACCCTGATCAATTCACCTTAAAAGCTGGCTTCTGATGGCCCCTTAGCCTTATGTTAATGAACAAGAAAGATAAATACATATATTAATTGAATTAGTTGCTATTTCCCATATAATCCTCAATCCCTTGACCAGAACCCTACAGCCAAACCAAATGGGCCCAAGTCGAAAGTAGTGCACAATAGTTATAGTAATTTATACAGTAAGATGAATGAGTGAATACATCACCAGTCAGTATGTCTACGTCTGGGATACAGCCGGGACATAGACACATTAATTGAATGAGTGAATACAACACTGTCTGTATTGAGTAGTCTGATGCTTGGCTGATGCTTCATGAGACAAATGGCAATTGAATGTGCCTGTGTCCCAATTGCCACCCAATCCCTAAATAGTTATAAATCAACAGTAGTGTGCTAGATGGGTGATAGGATGCCATTTAGGTTGTGGTTGTTGAATACATTAACATGTGTATTGAGTACTAGGAGTCTGTGACAAATGGCAACATGAAGTTGTTATTGGGTTTAGTGATTGATAGCAAATGAAGAGTGTTTTGGCACAAACCCGTCTGTTCTCCATTGCTGGTTTGTTCAGACAGAATTAGAGGAGACAAATATTGGTCTTGCATGACTACCCATCCTGAAATCTGACTGTGGGTGAGTTGTTTCACTTTTTGGAGAGGACAGTGTTTTATAGTTCCATCGCGAATATCTCTTTTGGGAGGAGGCAATTTTCAATGTTTTACTCAAAAGACAGGGGAGTTAAATATAGAGTTCTTTGCTAGAGTTCGACAGAGATAACAAAAAACATGCACTGCCAAACCAACATCTTTGGGGCTGGCTTTCATGGCGGTGCAGTAACAATCAATTTGACCACAAGGAACGGGTGTAGGTGTAACTATCATCTTCTCATACCAGCTTCATAATAGACCGCTTTCTGTGTTTGCAAATGTTGCTGCACAGGGGCCGGGCATGACATTTTGGTGGCAGAAAACATGTTGTTCCAAGTGTTGCCATCTTATTTCTAGGTTAATTTAAAATGCTTAACATAACGTTTGAGCCAGCATTGCAAATTAACTGCAAATAATAGTCTCACTAAGGTTCTTTGGCTTGCTTTTGATGAAATGAAAATGAAATTTGCACTGTATGTAAATGCTGCACCCAAAAAAGTTATTTTTGAAAGATGACAATCAAATATAATCTTAGCAAATGTTGAAGCTATAATCAAAAAAAACATTGTGAGTGTAAAAGAAACCCCAAAAGGGGTTTAGGTTCAGATAAATGTCACAATTGCAAATTAGAATCTAGAATTACAATAACAAATTAGAATTTGTTTTGTGGTTAAACAATCGTAAATTACCTTCATATGTAAAATCTGCATTACTACAAAAAACATCCCATACCATTTAAGTCCATGAAAAAAATTTCACTTGGTGGAATCAAAGGACAAAGTAAAGCTAACCATCTAAAAACCTGCATACTCTATGAAATTAGAATGGGAATCAATACTGTCAGCTGAATCCTTGATTCTCTATTTCCTTGCCACTAACTCTATTTTAATTTTTTCTTCCTCTTTCTCTTTTTATTTCCCACCTTTCTCTCTCCCCCACTTTCTGTCTCTTATCCCTCTCTCACTCAGGTGCAGGGACTGGAGAAGCAGGTTACCAAGAACTATCCAGGACTTGAGCTGGGTCGAGCAGGCTCAGGGAAGTCCTTACCGTATGGCATGGGAGGGGGAGCCACAGGGGGAGTCAAACCCCCCTACCAGACCACCTCCCGCATCTTCTCCACCAGCATGGATGGGGTCGCCAACCCGCCCATGAAGCCCCCTCTGAAAACCCCCACCTACAGTTTCTTAAACCCCTACGATTGGGCACGTAATCAGTCACTCCTACTTGACCAGACAGGCTACCGCAACAAACGCAAACCATCACTCAAGACGGCACAGAAGACCAAGAAGATCTTTGGTTGGGGGGATTTCTACTTCAATGTGAAGACCATGAAGTTCAGCCTTTTGGTGACAGGGAAGATTGTGGACCACATCAATGGCACGTTCACTGTCTACTTCCGCCACAACTCATCCAGTCTTGGAAATGTTTCTGTCAGTATCGTCCCTCCCACCAAGGTGGTTGAGTTTGAGGTGCTGCAGCACCACCAGCCAGGCCTCCATGCTCAGCTCCATCCAGAACTCACCCAGATCACCCAACAGCATACGCCGTACCAGTCCACCATTGACCCCAAGGAGATTAAGACCTTCAACTGCCGGGTGGAGTACGAACAGACCAATCGCTCCAAGAAGCCTAAGCCCTGCCTTTACGACCCATCCCAGACCTGTTTCTCAGAGCACACCCAGTCCCACGCTGCCTGGCTCTGTGCCAAACCCTTTAAAGTAATCTGCATCTTTATCTCCTTCTTTAGTATTGATTATAAGCTTGTGCAGAAAGTGTGTCCAGACTACAATTTCCAGAGCGAACATCCTTACCTTGGATAAGATGTAAAGGATGAAGGAAGGGGAGAGAGTTTTAAGATTATATGAGGGGATTGTTTTGAGTGAGGAGGGCTAAACACAGAATCACTAATCTTGATCAGAGAATGTGATATTGGATGCAAGGTGATTTGTAGATCCGTAATCCTTCGCTGTCCGACTGCAATGTAATTCATTCAAACTCAAAACAAGGGAAGTGACTGGACTAGCGAACTTGGGAATGGTATTTTTCTGGTCTCAACCTCCCGCTGGATTCTGAGTATTCTAAATGAGAAGGATGGCTAGTTGAAATCGTGGATGATGATTCTGCAGTTTTCTCAAAACAACCTAAAAGAAACATTTGTATCAGTTTACTTTAATTTCTGTGTAAATAATGTACAAAAAGATCTATACAGCTCTGCTCGTTAGACTGGTTATCAGTGTTGATTCATTTCGGTCTGATGGAGAAATCAGTTTTCAATGTTTAAAACAAGCTGGTAAAATGTGGACATTGGATTTTGTTGACTTCATATTCTCCCTAATGATCAGAATATGTCATGCTTGTATAATCAATGAACACAGAATTTTGGTACCCAGAACCAAATATTGTGTGCACAACAGATTCCCACAAAAAATTAGTTGCTACCTGAAGACTGTTATCATGTTTTCAGTCATAGTTTCAAATCCTGTTTTCAAGACATTGAGAACCGAAGGTATACAATACCCTCCAGAATTATTGGGCCACTTGGTAAAGATAAGGGCAAATTGTTATAAAATACATTTTTGAAAATCAGCTTGATCTTACACTCAAAACATGAGAGAAATCAAACCTTTAACTGAGGTAAGATTGTAAAAAAGAAAAACAAATTAATGGAATAAATGTTTCTCTCAAATATGTGCATCACAGTTATTGGCATCCCTGCACTGAATACCTTGTGCACCCTCCCCTTGCAGTGATGAACACTGATTCTTCTACTATAATGTTTGATTAGATTGGAGAACAAAGTGCAAAGGCCCTGAGCCCATTAATTTATGCAGAACCTCTTATGAGTTCTTGATCCTCACATGGTTCATGGTTGAGTCCTTGATCCTCACTTCATTGACTGGACTCACCTCATAGATTTTCAATGGGTCTTAGATCAGGTGACTGCAATTGCTATTGTAATAGCTTGATAATGTGGTCAGTGAGTCATTTTTGTTTGTATCTGTAAGAATGCTTTGGATCACTGTCCTGCTGAAAGATCCACCAATAACCTAGTTTTAGTCTCCTTGCAAAGGCAGGCTTCTTTTGGTCTAAAATCCAAGGGCCTCATTTATCAAGTGCACGTAGATACTACATTTGTACTAACGAATGGAAATGGGAATGCTTAGACACACATAAAAATAGTAATTTATCAAACAATCTTACAACCGTTTTACGCACACCTGTTGGAGATCACCATTGCTTAATACGACTTGTTCTTAGCTTCAGTGCTCGGGCACAACTTTGGCAATTTGCATTCCGGCTTGGCCCTAATTACCAATTTATGGTCCAACAATCCCTTTAAGCCTTTGGAAAACATACAAAGCCATAAATTAAATATAATCACACCACCCCAAAATTAATGAAAACGTGTGTACATATGGCTATAGATTTGCATAAATATACAAACATTCTCAAACAAACTTTCATATTAATAAATACTACACTTTAAAAAAGGCTCCTGGTATTTTAAATAGGTTCCTAGGTTCCCAGGGACTTTGTCAAGTAAAACACATCCTACCCCCATATGTAACAGTAGAGAGTATTGGTTTTCTGTATGACAACCAATCTTTTTAAGCCAAACACACCTTTGTTGCACTGAAAGTTCCAGTGACGTTTAGCAACCTCCAGACGCTGATGTTTGTGTCTTGGAGTAATCCAAATAGCTGGTATGGAGGTGGTGTCTAGTAGTTTTGGAGGCTTGCTGAACTGAAGATTTAACAAACATCAATGTATTTTTTACCTCTCAAACCATCCTCATGTGTCTCACCTCATATCTATACCCCAGTGAAACAGAAAGTTACGGATGATCAGTTTAGAATCAGTAATGACACGTGTTTTATATTTTAATATATTTGAAAAAAAAAAAAATTATATATATATATATATATATATATATATAATTTTTTTTTTTTTCTAATTATATGACCAGCACCTGTATATATATATATATATATATATATATAGCAAATGAAAATATACTTCAATTAGAATTTCACAGGGTGCCAATAAAGAGGTGCAAAAAAGAAAAAAATGCTTTAGAGAGAAATATGTATTGTTGATGAAGACTTATTTCTCTCTTTAAATAATTGTACCTCAATGAATCATTAGATGTCTCTCTTATTTTTGTGTAAGAAGCCAAAAAAACAACACAGATTTTTTTGGCCAGGGGTCAAACAATTCTTGAGGGCACTCTGTATGATAAATGGTATGGTGGTTGTGCAAAGCATACTGTAGCATAACACAACATTTGAAAATGTACATTAAAATGATCTTTAACTGATGTTTCAGGTATTTTAATATATGGCACTCCATACAGGGATTTATTGTAACATTAAAACAACTATTTTATGTTTACTAAACATGATTTTCTGGCCACTGTATGAGTCAAGAGCAGAATATAAGGAAGAAATATTCAACAAATGGTAATACTGTATCTGATCAAGAACGTGTTCAGCTGGAGTAATATTAAAACAATTATTCTATATGGATTCTACTGTCCAAACAGAATGTTGTATATGTTTGTATGTCAAAGAAATATAGAGATCATGGATACCTTTTTGAGAATGAATGAATGGTTTAATTTGGGAGAGGAATATACAAAATAAAGGAATCTTAAAATCATAATTTGTATTTATTTGCTTGAAAGAAATTGGCACACTAAATATTTTATACATATTAACTTCCCTTTACCGTTATTTTTTCACTTATTATTATTACATGTTCACTTGGTACATTTGCTGCACTTTTTTATTTCATAACCCAGTCCTACTGCTTATTTGAATTGCTCGATATCCTAGGCAAATTAAGTAAACACAAAGTATAGCTTAATCTTAATGGACCTACCTGGATTTGAACTCTCAAGATATAGATACCAAAGACAATTGTGCTGACTACTGCAACACACAGCAATTTGGTGCAGCAGGCACATTTTTCATATACAAACATGCAAGCACATGTGTAATGCAAATATGTATTTGCTTGTATCACTGAATGTAATTTTGAAAATGCCAGCTCTCAACACTAAGACACTTCATTCACCCTTTTTTTCTCACAATCTGCTACATTTCAGAACCAAATTTAAAAGAACACCAAAAATACCAATATATTCAATCATAATAATAGTTCTCCATAGCAGCCTGGTAGCCATTTAATCTCAGTCAGATTCCTGAGGATATGCATTTATATCTTGAGTTATACAGAGTTGCATAGCAGTAAATAAACTATCTTGTTATTTTGAATAAGTAGGACCAACTGCTTTTTAAAAAACACACAAAATACAGCCTTGACAGCAAAAATATAGCCTTTGGATGCAGAGACATCTGCTCTGACCACTAAGTTACGTAGCAGCTTGGTTATGCCAGCAAAATTTCTATGAAAGTATGTAAGCACACGTGGCGTTTTTAGGTGTTGGTATGTGCCAATAAATGTAATTTTGAAAATGCTGGTTCTCAACAGTAAGACGCATCATTCAACAAGCTTTTGTAAAAATATGCATAGTGGGGCCAGAGAAATCGCCTCTGAGACATGTGAATGAACGAATGCACAAACTAAGAGACGGAAACTGATACTTTGTCCACCATCAGATTAAATTGATTGGGGACAAAAACTATTCTTATAAAGATCAGGAACACTCTCCAGGAGGAAGGTATGGACATGTCAGCCCCTTCCACCCACAAATTAGCCTTCATCACCATCAGAAATTCAGAGGCTACATTGCAAAGAGCGAACTTACCTTTAAAAACAGGATGTCTAGGTTGCAGGACATTAAGAGTCTGAGTTCTTTAAAAAAAACATTGTGGACAGTTGAGACAAATATTAACATTTACTAGAGTGATACCTAGAGAGAACTGTAGAAAAAGGTTCACAGCATATACAGGTGCTGGTCATATAATTAGAATATCATCAAAATTGATTATTTATTTCAGTAATTCCATTCAAAAAGTGAAACCTGTTTAATGTATACATTAATTCCACACAGACTGATATATTTCAAGTGTTTATTCCTTTTAATTTTGATGATTATAACTGACAACTAATGAAAACCCCAAATTCAGTATCTCAGAAAATTAGAATATTGTGAAAAGGTTCAATATTGAAGACATCTGGTGCCACACTCTAATCAGCTAATTAACTCAAAACACCTGCAAAGGCC